>JADRCH010000057.1:303379-410864 GCA_019843965.1 Rhynchomys soricoides
AAGAAGAAGAAGAAGAAGAAGAAGAAGAAGAAGAAGAAGAAGAAGAACAGGAACAGGAACAGGAACAGGAACAAGAACAAGAACAGGAACAAGAAAACAGAAAGAAGACACACAGAATTCCAGGGATAGAGACACCTCTACACAGAAAACAGACAAAAGGAATTTCAGGACAGCAAGGCATCTCTGCACAAAGACTGACTGCCCATAAAGAATGCTGCAGATCAACAGGTAGTATTTGAAAACTGCTTATCCAATAAGGGACTACTAATATTCAATATAGACAAGGAACACAAACAACTTAGTAGCTAAAGGCAAATAACATAAGTAAACAATGGGCAGAGTGTATGAACAGGAATTTCTTGAAAGAAGATGTTCAGATGGTTGAAAGACATTTAGAAAGGCCTAATATGAATTAATCACCAGAGAAATAGAAACTGAAACCATGGTGCAGTCCTATCCCATATGTCCTGTTGGAGTGTCTGCTGTCACAATGAGGAAAGAAAAAAGTGTTTTCATGGATGAAGAGAAAGGATACTTTGTATATTTTGTTCTGTTTAAAAAAAAAAAACAGAAAAAAACAATTCTGATATCCCATGGTGCCTTGTGCTACTTTGACTTTGGCACTAAGCTCATTGTAATGTAACTGAGAACCAATGTAGATCTTCCACTGAAATTGTCACTCCAAATCAGAGCCTGTGCTTCCATTAACTTCTGTAGCTCCTGTGCCTAGAAGGCCATGTGTTGAACAGAGCAATAACTCAGGGCATGACTTATCGATGGATGGTTAGATGGATGGATGGTTTGATGGATGAATGAATGAATGAATTTAGCCACTGAACGCTCCTAGGCCATATTGGAAACAATGGTTGAAACTGGGTAGACCTTACAGCATAGTCTGTACTTTTTTATTTTTACTATAGGAACCTATGTCTGCCCCATTGTGTGGTTATGGCAAGCAGTGATATACTTAATCATCAAGACATCAAGCATAGAACAGAGGTATGACAGTTGTGACACAGTTTCTACTGTATTGATTCCTGAGTGTCTGAGGAGTGATCTTTAGTTTCATATTTAAGTCTACATCCTCTAAATGTCAAAGGACTTCACCAACATTCTGATACCTTCAAGATCACATTCCTATGGGACTAAGATTCAAAGTCGAAGGCTCTCTTCCCAAATGGTGTACTCTTTCAGGATACTGTGCAACACAGGGTAAGGCTGTGGCACAGGACCATGGGTAGGCAACCAGTGAAACTTTTGGATCCAGAGACTCTTGCTCTGGGTAAAGAACTTAGAGCTTGACAGATGTAAGCTTTTGATGTTTCAAATTGGGGAGCAAGAGAGAAAGGAAGAGGAGCATAGGAGAAGAAATTTTCTTAGGTCACACAGCCATGAATGACTTCCAGAATAGAACACCTTTTTACTGCATGAGCTCATCTGCTCCAGAGCCCAGTGCCTAGAAGGTTCTCTAACATCAAAGAGAGCCTTTCCACCTGCTTTTGTCCAAAGTTGGCAGTTTCCAATACTCTTCTACAGAAGACAAAAAGGTAGCTTCTCCTTTTCTACTATGCCATTGTTTGTATAGAGACTCACCAGATCAGTTCTATACCAGGCAAGAGGCAAACAGCTCTCACTTCCTCATCATGGTTTACAAATGAGAACAAAAGGAGTTTGACATAAATTTTCTTTGGTTTTTGAATGCATACTTGTTCTCAGTTTTCTGCCTGGGCTCCTACTCTTCCTTTCTACTGAGAGCTAAACCCCTATGCTCAGTTTTATCTTTGGCTTCTGGCACTGTGATTATCCTGTTGATGCTGATGACAGTGAATTGATGGATGAAGGATAAGAACACAAATATCACTGGGCTCCACCTATCCATGCTTCAAAGACTCAAATTAAGGGTCATTCTTGTTCTCTCCAGGTCATCACGTGAATGAAGACATTGCAGCCAGGTTCCAAACTTGGGCCTAAGTACAAGTCACTAAAGGTACCGTGGTCAAGTTTCTGGTATTGCCTTTGTGATAAAAGTCAAGCCATATAATGGCAAATAAAGTCAGTATCTGAAACTGCTAAAGGAGAAGCCGCAGGGAAAAAGAAAATTTGTTCTTTTAGGGGCCTGAGATGGATGTTTTGAATATTGTAAGCATTCTCTTTCTATAGCTCTGATTCAGAGACAGAGTAACTCAGTCTCTGCACTATTGCCCAGCCAGACTCAGTCACCCTGGATGTAATTCATACACACTCTAGGCTGCCCGTGCCAAGCATTGGCATAGCTAGTTTATGCGCTCCACTCTCAAGAACCTCAATACATTTTTAATTAAAAAACAATTGATAAAGTTGGAACTATAAATCCCCTTTTACTGAAGGAAACTTTACCAAGACTTTTGGCTTATAGACAGGTGAAGGATATTCTTAGCTACTGAACTGTTATTTTATTTTGTTCTATCATTTCTGTGTGAAAGATGATTGAGTCATTTGGTTGGAAAACTAAAGAAGGTCTCTAAAGGTCAACTGACATACTGCTGTCTTTTAAGTCCCTTCTTTATTGGAATTCTGTATATCCCCCAGTTAGCCCACCTGATTTAGAGGTTTCTCCTACAGAATGGGCTGAGGATGTTTTCCAACATACTGCTAGTCGAGATAAATGTATGACTTTGTTTAGCCAATGGAATGCACGTGAATGTGACCGTTTCAGTTCTTAGTGGAAGTCTCAGAAGACAATACGTTCAAAATGCCTGTCTTCTGTTACAGAAAAAACATGCTCCTAATAGTAACTGATTCAAGAACCCTAGAGACAGGTAAAGTAAAACATAGCTCTAGAGTCAAGCCCATGGAAAGCAGCAGAGACTGGCCTCCCAGCACTGACTTTATAGTTTGCAAACAAAAGGTTCTTGAGGTTTAAGATACTTAAGGTGGTTTTGTTTGTTACACAGCTGTAGCTGCCTTGTAGGACTTCATCTCATACTCTAACAAGTGACCTCTGCAGAGGCCTCTATTTTCTTCCTGTATAAAATGGGAAAGGTAAGCCAGATGATTCCAAAGCCTATTCAGAAGTTTCTCAAACTCTAAAATTCAGTATATATAACTAATGGCATAAATTCATAGCTTTCATGATGGTACAAATATGAAAGGCACTGACTAAGAGTCTGGCCTACCTGGCTCCTTGTCTGAACCTGGGTTTTAAGTGATATAGTCCACTTATCTGGAACCCCCAGGATCAGTTAGGAGTAGGAGAGGTACCATGTGGGTTGGCTGTATACTGTTTGAGGCAATATTCAGGCTAGCCTTTGAGCTACTGACCTCAGAGACATGACTTCCAAAGTTTCTGAATGTGTCTTCAATGTGTGTAAAGAATTAAAAGTCCATGTCACTAACTAATGTGTGAAATAGAAATGTCTATGCTGAACTTTTAATTTAATACATCCAGATCCATTTTTTCCACCTGACTGCAAAGCCCTAATATATGCATATTTTAATAACTCTTAGGATATTAAAATGACACATTTTGAATATAAACTCATCCATGATGACTACATCTCCTGCCTGTTAGAGAATCCTGAGGTTCTCTAACATTTGGGAAAGTCGTGGAATTTTAAGGATGGGAGCAAGATCCTCAACTTGCTGTTCCCTGTCTCTCTATTGGCATATGAGAGTCTTAGTCCCTGGCTCTATCCCAGAAACGGTTACCTCTGTGTCCTGAGGTTTCTAGGCATCTTTCAATCTTTCAGTTATTTTCAGTCCTCTCGTGGGGCCTCAGGAAATATCACATGCTGCCTTCTGCTTCTCTTCTGGGAATATGGATGTCAATTTCAGATCCAACTAGACCATCCATCTCCCTTTTGTTAATATGAGTCCACATCAAACTGGGATGTCTCTCCCAAGCCCTCTAGTTTTACCTGCACAGGTAAGCCTGACTTTTTGCTAGTCTGAAACTACTAGCTTTTTCAGAATGTACACTAATGATAATGAAACTCCGAATCAACTGTCTTCTAAGATCAGGTCAAGTGGAAACAAACAATACTTGAGGTGCAAATTAAGAGCACAATGAAAGAAATTTCCATTTTCCACATATGAGTTTGTGACTTTTCCCCATCTTCCTGGCTCCCTCTTTCTGCCATTCCCATCTGCCTCTGCCACTGTGATCTCCATCTTCCCTCTTCTCTAGACTTGGATGGAACAATTCTTCTCTTGTTCTTTAGTCACCTGCTTGTGACTTTCACATTATGCCAAGATTCCAGAAGGACTTAATCTCTGGTTCCAAAAAAAATGGCCTCGGCCTTATGAACTAGAGGCCATAATTTAAATGGATTTAAAAACTTAAAAATCAGAACTTGCTGTTATTTTTCTCTCTTTACATTATCATTCCAATAATTTTACTCCCCTCCCCCCGGGGCAAAGGGAGCCCCTGGTTTAATGAGAGGAGGAGGTGAGGGGAATCTTGGGTGTCATCTTCAAATACCAATGTGGCAATAAAGGAATGCCAAGGACAGTAGAAGGCAGGGGCAGCATTCCTTGGGCTTCTCACTCAGTCATTCAATAAATATTAGTTAAATACTTACAGCATGCTGTCTGTGGAACTGCATAAACAGCAATAAACAAGGCAACGGCAGGCTGCCGCTTTCACGGAGCTCTTACATCCTGTCTGGGGGAGACTGAACACAAAAACAAATGTATCAGGTAATTACACAGCAAGGACTAAGCAAGGAACTCAGCAATACAGAGCACAGGGAACAGGAGAGGTAGAGACCAGATCTACTGGATAAGAAGGGTCTCTGTGCATACTAATAGCTGCATTAAAATCTGAATGATGACAAGAGGTCAATAGAGCAAAACCATGGAGCAGAGCATTCCAGAAGTATGCATTCCAGAGCATTGCCAGTGGACAAAGCCTACTCTTGGTAAAGATGGGAGCAGGGGAAAAAGAAATGTGGGGAGCATTGCATGTGAAAAGAAGGAATTAAGGAGTTGAGAGAGGATCTGGAGGCTTGACATTATCTTGCCAGTTTCTGTCTCAGCCCAAGAGCAAGAGGAAGCCATTCGTGGGTAATAGAAGGGAAGAGTACCAGTCTCAGCTTCTTAGCTTTGTGAGCTTGGACAAGTCAGGTAAACAAGCTGAACTTCTGCTCCTGATCTGTGAAATTAAAACAAAGATGCTGGTGTGAGGTGGAATCTCAGGGTTGTTTTGATTTGCATTTCCCTGATGACTAAGGATGTTGAACATTTCTTTAGGTGCTTCTCAGCCCTTCGAGTTTCCTCAGTTGAGAATTCTCTGTTTAGCTCACTTCCCCATTTTTTGATAGGGTTATTTGATCTCTGGAGTCTAGCTTCTTGAGTTCTTTGTATACATTGGATATTAGCCCTCTATCAGATGTAGGATTGGTAAAGATCTTTTCCCAATCTGTAGGTTGCCGTTTTGCCCTAATTACAGTGTCCTTTGCCTTACAGAAGCTTTGTAATTTTATGAGGTCCCATCTGTCAATTCTTGGCCTTAGAGCACAAGCCATTGGTGTTCTGTTCAAGAACATTTCCCCTGTGCCCAAGTGTTCGAGACTCTTCCCTACTTTCTCTTCTATTAGATTCAGTGTATCTGGTTTTATGTGAAGGTCCATGATCCACTTGGACTTGAGCTTTGTGCAGGGAGATAGGAATGGATCAATTCGCAATCTTCTACATGTAGACCCCCAGTTGATCCAGCACCATTTGTTGAAGGTGCTGTCTTTTTTCCACTGTATGGTTTTAGCTCCTTTGTCGAAGATCAAGTGACCATATGTGTATGGATTCATTTCTGGGACTTTGATTTTATTCCATTGATCAACCTGCCTGTCACTGCACCAATACCATGAAGTTTTTATCACTACTGCTCTGTAGTACAGCTTGAAGTCAGGGAGGCTGATTCCCCCAGAAGACCTTTTATTGTTGAGGATAGTTTTTGCTATCCTGGGTTTTTTGTTATTCCATATGAATTTGAGAATTGCTCTTTCTAGGTCTACAAAGAATTGAGTTGGGATTTTGATGGGGATAGCATTGAATCACCAGTCAGAATGGCTAAGATAAAAAACTCAGATGACAGCAGATGTTGGAGAGGATGTGGAGAAAGGGGAACACTCCTCCATTGCTGGTGGGAATGCAAATTGATACAACCTCTCTGGAAATCAGTTTAGTGGACCCTCAGAATTTTGGACATAATACTACCTGAAGACCCAGCTATTCTACTCCTGGGCATATACCCAGAAGATGCTCCAACATGTAATAAAAACACATGTTCCACTATGTTCATAGCAGCCATATTTATAATAGTCAGAAGCTGGAAACATCCCAGATGTCCCTCCACAGAGGAATGGATACAGAAAATGTGGTACATTTACACAATGGAATACTACTCAGCTATTAAAAACAATGACTTCATGAAATTCGTAGACAAATGGATGGATCTTGAAAACAACATTCTGAGCCAGGTAACGCAGTCACAAAAGAATGAACATGGTATGTACTCACTGTTAAGTGGTTATTAGCCTAAAAGTTTGAAATACCCAAGAGTCACTTCGCAGGAACAGTAGTACTGAGTATGAGGTCCCAGATGGAGGGCTTGGAGAAAGGACTGAAGGAGCTGAGGGAGTGTGCAGCCCCAGGGAGGTAGCAACACTGGCAACTGGCCTGACCCCCCATATTTCTGGAGACTGATCCACCAACTAAAGAATACACATGGAGGGACCCATAGTGCTGGCCACAAAGACTGCAGAGGAGGGTCTTGTTACCCGGCAGGGGGAGGAGAGGCCCTTGGGCCTGAGGGTGTTATATCCCCCAGTACAGGAGAATGTCAAGGAGGGAAGAAGAGAGTGGGTGGGGGTGGGGGGTGGGGGGGGTGGGTTGGAGAATATCCCCATAGAGGCAGGGGGAGGGCGGAGGGAATGGGGAGGTTCCAAAGGGGAGATCTGGAAAGGGGGAAACATTTGAAATATAAATAAAATATGAAAATAAAAAAACAAAACAAAAAAAAAAACAACAAAAAAAACCAAAGATGCTTGCTCACTGAGCGACCTGTATGTTAAAATGAAGCATTCAATTAAATCCAGTCCTGTCTGCAGCTTGCAGAGGCAGGAGTGGAGGCTGGCCCAGCATTAGGCTCTGTGGTTCACAAAAGCAGCACCAATGCTCTCTGCGCTCATGTCTCACTGGTGTTCATACAACAGGAAGAGCGGCATGACCTTCTGGGGCACCCAGGACTCCTGGTGACTCCTGTGCGGATCACCAATTTCAACACCTGTTTATCTTCCTCCTTTCCTTCCATCTGAAGCACCTTGGGGGCTGGGAGATGCCCAGAGAAAGTGGTCCTCTGGAGGCACTGGCAAAGATCTCCGGAAATCCAGTTTTTTTTCTCTAAGGGGATGCTTCCCAGGTGTGGAGGGGGTTCTCTTCCTTCTCCGTTGTTTCCTGAAAGCGTTTATCCTAATGTAAGGCACATCCTTGGGAATCAAAGAACCTTTGTTGATTCAGAGACTGATTGATTCTGGGGGACTTGAGTACATTTGTAAATATCCTTTGAGGATGATGCATCCCACTGGAATAAAGCACCTCATGTTTTATTCAGTTCTTCCCCAATATGCAAATGTGCAGGTGCCCCGACGGCATATAGATAACATCATTACACACACTCACATTCGCACACCAAAGAAAAGGCTGTGCACACAGAACACACAATTAGACGGAGATTGCCTTTGAGAAATCTATCGGGTTAACATGAGGATGATTGGCTCTGTGGGCAGACGCTGACGTCCGCATCTGCAGAAAAGCCTTCTCTGCATACTCAGGAAACAGCAGAGTTGCCGCTGCCACTGCAGCTAGATAGCCTGGGGCTGGAGGGACAAGAAGGCAGGCCATTTTTTGTCTTACTTTGTACCACACTTCTAGGCTGAGTGACCCTAAGCTAGTCAGAGAAACTCCAACTTCTAATGTGAACCAAAACAAAAGCAAAAACACAGGGGTAACTGTTGGTTTAGAATGAAGTGTTCAACAAGATCATGAAATCATGTAAATAGTAGTAAGGCGAAGCACCATAGGCCCTGAGGGCTGGTTTTGTGGGTCCCCTGGCAAGCATCAGTGGCCCAACCCTGCAGGAACAGAAAAAACAAAAAACAAACAAACAAAAAACCAGACAGTGTTTGTAAAGTGATGGAATCAGATCACTTGGTCCATTTCAAATCGCTATAAAAAGCATATAATTAACTTTCACTATTTTACATCCCCTTACTATTCAGCAAACAGCTGTTGCCAAAGTTCTGAGGGAATCTCGATTTCCTCATCTTATGCCTTTTCCCCCAATAATTGTATGCTCCTGTCTCTGTCATCTAGGAATACGCTGCTGCCTTTGAATACTGTTTATGAAGATGTGAGGAGTCACTTTCATTCTTTCTAGCTCTTTCCTTTGAATTACATATCGTTTAATCCTCTTTATTGGTTCAAGTGTTTTTAAAATATCAAGATCATGTGTAGATGCTTCATACATGGGAATCAGAAAATTCTCTTTAGAAGTTAAATTTTATGACAATTAAAAATGTTACGTAAAATTAAAAGTAATGTTTATTATTAAATATCACCATCACACTTTAAAATCAAGAAATATAGAAGTAAAATGAACATCGAATGCATTTAGCTGAGTTGAATTCCCTTTTAATTTTTATCTTTGTTTTAATTACCGTCTTGAAATATGGAAGTGATATATTCAACATTTAGTGGTTAAAATATATTCAAAGTCTTTCCATTCTGGTCTCAGCTCTGTTCTTTAGGTTTGATGGACGTGTGGCCACTTCAGGAGAGTCTAGCACATGTGGTCATAAATGCATGCATACATAAGGTGCATATGCCTATGTGTGACTATGAATATATCACCTATACTATTACACACATGCAAAATGCATGCAAACCACTCCACTTTTTATTCTTACTTTATGGACTTCTTATGAGCCTTGTTCTGTGTGCAGCCACATGGTACTGTATGGATGCTTCATATCCTATGTAGGTAATTTCTTGCTGACAAATGCAGGTTACCATTCTCTGTCACATTCTTTACTAAACTGTATATACATCTTTGTATGTATATACATCTGTGTATACATCTTTGTTCTCACATGCAAATCTATCTTCAGAGTAATGAATTTTCAGCAATGACTAGCAGGTATACAAAATACACTACCCACCAGCAGTGTCCACGTGCAGATGTCCCCAGTTTCTACTGTCCCTCTTTACTGTCCTCAGCAGGACAATAGTGTCATCACTTTCTCTGTGGTACTATGATAGAAAAAAATTGTGTCTTTATTGTGTTTTCTTCACACCTGTCTCTACCTTGAGTCAAGCTGAGCACCTCTTATGATTTTCACAGTCAACTGCATTTCCTTTTCCTAGAACTGCATGACTTCCAGATAATTTTATTATGATTATTAATTATTATTATTTTGATATTGGCTTGTGTGAGTTCTTTCTATGTTATCAAAATTATCCTTCTGCTCATTAAAATGTTAAACTACAATCTCAAATTTTTATATTAAATTTATCTTAAAATTTTTGGCTTCCATAGATGTTTTTTCTAATTTGCTGTCTTTTGTGGGGTCAGAATTTTTCTTTGCCTCTGAGATTGTGTGTGGTTAGTGGGGCCTTTGTTCTCTGAGACGCTCATCTTGGTTTCTTTAAGTATTTATATGGTTTTATCTTTACCCTTACATCCTTCGTCTACTTATAATTTATTCTGACCTAAAAGTTTAAGTATGGATCCAACTTAAATTTTTCCAGATGGTAACCCAGTTTTTAAACAAAATTAATGAATAATCATCCCCTCTCACTGATATAAAATGGAGAATTTACTCATAAAGTCACACAAATATCTTGGCCTATTTCTAAGCTTCCTTCTATCTCATTGACTGTCAGTTTATCCCAACGTAGTAGCCAAAATGTAATTATCGAAACCTGGTAATATATTTTAAACTTTGGCGATGGCAGTGCTACTTTTCCTGTGTTACATATTTTAATTTTCTTTTTTTTAAATTTGAATTTCAGAATCAGTTTGGCTGTCTGAGGAAACAAACCTCACTGAACTTTTTACTGGGAGCATGTTAATATGGATGGTAAGGTCAAAACTAATTGATCATCACCTGTGGGAGCTCATATGCTATAAGGTTTGCACAAGCTGTTGCCTGCCCTTGTAGAATATCTACATATGTTTACATGAGTGCATATACATACACATACTCACACACAGGCATACACACATGCACACATGTGCTCATAGGTATGAAATTTCTACTAAGTTTATTACTAGGTATGTTTCAGTCTTGAAACCAGTTGGAAATGGCACTGTAGCTTCTGTTAGGACTTGATTAGCTTCTTTATTCTTCACGAGAAAGTTCCATCCTTCATCTTTTACTGAGTGTTTTCGTCTGTGGTGGTTTTAGTTAAGTTTAATTCTGTTCTGCAACTGCTTAATAGAACTTTTGTGTTTGGTGGAGAAAAGAGGAAAGATGTTATTGATTTTCCTGCTTTGTTTACAGTGACAGACCATTTTGATATTTTGATATATTTCCTACTTCACCCATGTGTGTGTTGTAGGGGCTGAAACTAATATTGGGTTTTACCATGGAGCCTTGGCTGGCATGCAGCTCACTTGATAGTCATGGAGGCCATGTTGTGATTTGAGTGCTTCTGCCTCTGAATTCTGGGATTATAGATGTAAGCCTCCACACCTAGATGTTTTCAAGATTATCTGTACAAAATTAAGCCTAACAAATTCTTTTTATTTCCTCTGTATCTTTGGTGTCAGCTCTTTAACTAATTTATTATTTTGCCTGCTTATTCTTTCTTTCTTTCTTTCCTGTTTTTTTTCTTTCTTTGCTTCTTTTACTGGCAGTATAAATACTTGTTTTCATGTGTCCTGCTAGATCGTACCTCAATCTCCTCTTTCTTTAAGTTTCTGTATTATTCTGTTGTGTTCTTGTTTAACAAGGGCAAAGGCTTTATCCCTCATCCACATCTCCTTTTCTATGGTGCTAGAGAGCAAACTTTGTGTATATTAAGCAAGTACTCCATCACTGAGCTACATCTGTCCCAGCTCACCTGTTTCATTCAAATAGTAAATTTGTTTTTAATTTTCAGGTCCTCTAGCATCTTCTCTTGAATTGCTCATCTTTACAAGAAATGTTTCCATATAATCCAACTGTTGGGAGATGTCAGGGCTGTGTACCTAGTTAGCTGCAAGAGTTTGGGTTTGGCAAAGAGTACACGTGGAGGTCCCATGGCTCCAGCCACATATGTAGCAGAGGATGGCCTTGTCGGACATCAATGGGAGGAGAGGACCTTGGTCCTGGGAAGGTTCCTTGTCCCAGTGTAGGGCAACACCAGGGCAGGCAGGTGGGAGTGTGTGGGTGGGTGAGTGAGCACCCTTATAGAAGCAGGGGGAGGGAGGATGGGATAGAGGATTATCTGGAGGGGAAACCAGGAAAGGGGATAACATTTGAAATGTAAATAAATAAAATAAAAAAAATAAAAAAAAAGGTTGGGTTTGGGTTCTTTTGGGTTCACCTCGGGGCAAATGTCATTGCCTTCTTTGGGTTCACCTCAGGACAGATGCCACAGTTCATCCTTCTCTGGAGAGTGCTTCCAGAATCTCATTGTTTCTGTGTCTTCTCACACCTTCTTGTCTCTCACCAGGACCAGGCTTTGGTGTGATGCCTGCAGCAGAGCCCTGGCCTCACTGTTGCCCATTGAGATTATGGATTTTATTCCTGTTCAAATGTTTTGGAGGTAATTTCTGTGAGGAAAAGCAAGTCCGGCTTGACGATTCCACTTTAAACTGGCAGCACCTTTTCAGGACATTCTTATAACTCTCTTTATATTAAACTTCCAAAAATCTATATCACCTTGAATGGACGCTAATAAGTAGGCATGTACAGAGTTAAAACTCTGGATCCATACCCCTTGTTGCTCCCCGTTCAGTGTCTAAGTCAACATTTGACACATGTCCCCTTGCTGCCTGCTCTGTGTTGAGTTAATGAATGTGTGCTGTGAATGTGTCCCAACAATTGCTAAACCATAGACGGACTTTGGCTGCAACATTGGAGCCATCATGAATGCAGTGGGGAAATGTGGGTACAAGGCATGCTATCACATTCTATGTTTCTGCTGGGATGTTTTCATCACACTTCTCTGCTTGACCTCCAAAGCTCTTTGAAATTGTGGCCTGTGCAAATATTCAATTAACTATGTCTGATTATATTATCTGAACATTTTTATTATTTTTTTAAATGTTAGCACTCACATGAGGTCTAGAGATTAGCTAAATTGAAAGACTTTGAGAGGTTATTTAATCCATCTGTACCCTCAGGGGACAACTATGGTTCATTAATTAAACAGAGGCTTCTGCAGAGAATCCTGGGATAAATAAAGTCTTACCCAAGGATGCAGCATCTAAATGTAGTTTCTCATATTTCTGGATCTTATCCCAGATGGTCAAGGACACAGGTGGAGAATTAGGAAACCCTGGTTTTCCTTCAAAATGATTATTGGATCTTTCTCAGACAGTTTGCCCAATGGCCTGGGCTATATTTGAGAATGTGAAGTTTCTCTGAAGGGGTTAGTCTTTCTTGAAGAAACCTCTAGAAGAAACTTTCCTAGAAGAGGATGAGGTATTTTCAGGCCAATGAACACATACTGGTGCTTAGAGGTGAACCTATTGCTTGGGTGGGTAAAGAGAAGAGGGGAAGAGGAGACTACTGTCTGGTTTGTAGGTTTCATTTGCATTTACTGTGGACATGATGTGTATTATATATAATCCAAAGTTGTGATAGGCAGAAATGTAAACTAGGATTCTGCTTTTGATAAATTCTAGGAGTAGTAGTTTTAAAAAAGTATTTCAATAATATTTAAATTTTTAGGAGACAAAAAAGCCTACAGTCTTGTTTTCTCTCTAGAATAGACTATATTCTTACATTTTTGTTACAAAAAGACAAGCATTCAAACAGCTTCACACTTATTATGCTGTCTCCCAAATATAGTGCCATGAAATTTGTAGAATCTGTGTGCTGACAGCTCTTTTCAGTAGCACAAATAATTCTGGATCCTTAGACTCATGTGAATCCAGCTCTGCAAGCAGAGCTGTTGACTCATGCAATGGTAGTGGGGGCATTCTGGTTCCAGGAGAAAATTGTAGGTCCTTGGTAGGGTCTAATTAAATCAGTTTTTTCTTCACTAACATCTACAAGACAAGGATTTTCTTCTCTCTCTATAGAAACGAACAGAATAAAGTTTCACAGCAAAACTCTTTAAGTACAAATCTGTTGTACATGAATTATTCTCATCTTCAGTGAGGAGATGCAGACTTCTTCTTCTTCTCCTTCTTCTTCTTCTTCTCCTCCTTCTCCTCCTTCTCCTCCTTCTCCTCCTTCTCCTCCTTCTCCTCCTTCTCCTCCTTCTTCTCCTTCTTCTCCTTCTCCTTCTTCTCCTTTTTCTTCTTCTTCTTTTTTGTTAATGTCTCAAAACAGCTGAAAGGTAAACTGCTCAGCTATTTTCCTCCATCCTCTGCTCCTCTCTCCAAAACGTTATCAGATACAGAAAGAAAATTGCAGCCTCTCTTCCTTGAGCTTGCAATAAATAGGAATGAGCATGTTGAAAGGTCAGACTGTGAACAGGACCCTGAACTGCCCATCCTGATGAATGAGGTGCTGAAAAGAGAGATGCTATACCATGAGGAGAGAGGGAGAGAAGCACACCCACCAGAGAAGAATAGAGAAAGACTCTGAGATGCTGAGCAGAGAATGCTACATGCAAAATCATGTGTCAGCACTCAGCACACACATTTTAATAATTGGAAAACTAAGACATTAAGAATTCAAGTCATGTCCCAAATGTGCAAGTCATGAATGCTGAGGACAGAGCCTGCTGGCACTTTGCTGCTGGGTGCTCATTCCTACCAGGCCCCTCTGTCCTGGGAAAGAAGAGCATGGCCTTACTGGTGCTCCCACAATGCCCTCGTGCTTTTAGTAATAATAGGCTTTTCTTTTGTTTAAAACACCCTTGCTATAGAAAGCCAGCTTGGTTTGGGGCAAGTTTGATTACAGCAGGAAAAAGTGCTGACTGCCTAATATGCAAATGAAATTAAAGGCCACCCAGGGATGGAGGAGCCCTTACAGGAATGCTCTATTGACTGTTGAAAATTTACTCAAATAACAACTATTTAAAAAAAAAAAAAAGTAAATTGAGTTACAATCTCCTTTGTTCTTCCCTGTAGGAGTCACATGCCTTTGCTTCTAATTTCATATCATCATCAGAGAGGAGCGCTGGGCCTTATTTATGGGTGGAATATCAATTGAAGGTGGCTGTGTTAAAAAAACTAGAATCCAATTAATCATGGAATATGTGATATTGGCCATTTGCCCTTTAAGTGTTTCTTTGAGTGAAATTTTTTGTTAGTACAGAATATATAAACCATTCTATGTGCTTTCTGTAGTAACTTCTAGAGTATTATATATCAACATCCCCTCCCCCAAGAAAATCTGAAGCAGTGAGGTATGGTGAGAAGTATATAGCTTTAGAGAGATGCTATCTTTAAACCAGCTGGTATCCAGTGGTTCTATCTAGCTTCCCAAGCCTCTCTTATCAGGTTAGGATATGAAATGTCCCCCACTGCTCATGGATTGAAACATTTGGATCCAAGCTTATGGCACTTTGTGAGTTAGGGAACCTTTAGAAAGTGTAGGGCCTTGCCACAGGAAGTGAGTTGCTAGGAGGTGTTCAAATGGATTTATAGCCTCACCTTGCACCCAGCTGTCTCTCTGTTTTCTGTTCCACCCAGATGTGAGCTGCTCTGTGGCTGTTGCTTCCCCATGGTGTGCCTCTTTAAACCATGAAAAGTAAGTAATGAAGGTCTATGAAGTGATGCCAAGTGCTTGGTCATCAAGATGAGAAAAGTAGCTAACACCACTAGGTCCACTATTTTGGGTTTTGTTGTTGTTGTTTTCCTGTTGTTTAGAGTATGTAGTACTGTAACATTGGCAAATCAGAAAGGAGTAGATTTGGCTCATGGATGTGGTGTGGGTTCAGGGGCTATATCTAGTGATATCCTTTTTGCTGACTGATATCAAGACAGTTTAGGACACCTAGGTAAGAGAGAGGGAACTGTGAAAGACTTAACCAAAAGGTCTTTCAGACCATATTCACACTCAGGATAACCCAAGCAACCATTAATGACGTAAATTAATTATTTCATGAAGGAATAGCCCTATTTGCCTTTCCAAGGTCACACCTGGTCACATTTCTCAATATCATATAATGGGGATTAAATTTCAATGGAAATTTCAGAGGAAATAAGTTATATTCAAATAATAGCCATTAGAGATTTGAGCAGGTGCTGAAGAGATGAATCTGTAAGTATGGAGCTAAAGGAGAAATTTTAATCTAATTAGGATCCTGTTAACTCCAGAAGTGGTTAGTATCTTGGATCCTAGGGTTCTTTACTCTAATCTCTTCTAGAGATGGAAAAATTCAATCAGGGAAATGGGAAGTTCAGCACAGATCATCCAACCCTACTATGATGACCGCAGGCACAAGACAATTACTCTCTCTGGGCCACAGATGAGGCCTGGTCATCCTTCTTTAGGATCAAGGAAGCTCACACCTGATCCCTGGCTTAATCTTCATAAACCTCAATTCTGGAAGAAGGTGCGCAAGGTGTGTCTCTGTGTTGACATTAGTAAAACAGACATAATGTCACCCACCTCCCAGGAGTCTAAGGGAGATTAAATAAGGCTTTCGGGACAGCACTTTGAATCATGGAGCAGTTGTTTAATTGTAAGAGATTTCTCTTAAGTGATATTAGAAAATGTGGCAGTGAATACTTTGGGCATCAGTTCATGTGACATGGATTATGCTGAGTGCCCCTATGTAGGAACACAGTGATCCTTTAGCCATCTCCTTAGGAGATGAACACAGATTCAGAACTTGAGAAATGTGCTCCTACATCAAGTGCCTGGGTTCAGGATATGCTTATAGACACCACTTCTATGGACATGAGATAGTTGACAAACTTTCTACTCTAGCCTTCAGGGATTATCACCAAACTGTTCACTGGATACCAAGGAGCAGAAGAGCTACAGAGATGGCTCAGTGGTTAAGAGCTCTGGGTAATTTTCCAGAGGACCCTGATTCAATTCCAAGCATCCAAATAACAGCTCACAACCATCTTTAACTCACAGAATCCAATGCCTTCTTCTGGCCTCTGGAAGCATCAGGCAACCATGTGGTGGAAAGACATACATGTAGGCAAAACACCCATACACATAATAAAAGTAATACTTAAAAAGGAATAAGATAAACTCACAGCTACTATCTCGATCTGAAACCTTCTACTTTAAGCTTTAAGTACTCACAACCATGGGGAAATACACCAAAGCTTACAGTTATTCTCACTTCCGTGAGAAGCACAAATGAGAAAGCTGAATAGACTCATTCAAATCTCCACCTCAGCTGAAATAAGCTCCTCCAACAACCATCCATTTAATCCTCTATGCACTCTGTCTGAGGCTTTGGAATAGGTGGGCATTTAGGCTAATAGTCGTAGTGCTGACTGGTCACTCCTTAAGGTGGCATCCATGGCCAACATAGCAGGAGCCATCTGCTAATCTTGAGACCCCCCATCTCTTGTTCATGTCAGTTCCATTGTTTTCAGTGTGCCTCTTCAGCTTATTGCACTCACCATCCCATTCCTTTCAAAGTCTCCCTTCCTATTCTTAGCTTCCTGAGCCACCCCAGCTTCTCACAGTAGTCTCTGCTTTTCCTTTATGGTATGAAACTCAAAATATTTTTGAGTGAATATTTGATAGTTACCTTTTCTATCAGACTTAGTACCATGAGGCAAAGATCAAACCATTCATGTTTTTGTCATATGGTATTCAATAGTTATGTGTTAACTGTATGAACACATGTTTATTTCTTAATGCTCAAATACTATGAAATTCACCCTCTTTTCTCTTCCTTGAGAAGGCCAGGACTTTTGGTCTAAAAAAAAATAGAGAAGCAAGTTCATTTATCATGCAAGCTTTCAGGAGTTTGACAATAAGTCAGGGTGTATTTTCCCAGTTTAACAATTTCCTGAGACACTTAAAAGTCCCACAGGTTCGTGTTTGAGGACTTGTCCTGTAATTTAAATCTTGTCCTTGCTGATGTCTTTGGAAACCCTTTCATCTGTTTTCAAAGGCCACTAACTTTTACAGTGGAGCTCTGCTTATGGTGTGAGCCCCTCTGATGCTATTATCACCTTCTGCTGAGTGCTGACCCAGAGCAGGAGTTCTGCCATTTCTTTGTATTGATTGGAACTTCATGAAGCCTGGCTCCTTTGCAGCTTTGTAGGAAGACATTTGTGGTTCGAAGCACCTTCCCTAGAATCATTAAGCAACAAATTTGCTTGGAAATTTCTTTCATTGTGTCTCAGTGGAGATGAAATATGGTCACTTGCTAGACAGAAAACAACAATAAAAGGAGAACAAAATCTCCCTAAGTGCTCCCTAAAACAAGGAGATCTGATATGCAGACTGTGAGCTGATGTGATTATGAGGTTTCAGCTCCAAGCTGTAACAGATGGGAGTCCTCGCTCTGTCTGTGGTGATAAGGTGAATGGTTTCCTCAAGGGACATGAGTGGAGAATTGCTGAGTTGACAGCATCCTGCCAAGCAGCTGGCTGATGACAGGGTCTAGGCATGTAGAACTGTTAGAGTATGAGCTTCTTCCTTTGTCACTCTAGGATGCTGGGATGGAAACAGCTCATTCTGAGTATTGACTGGCGTATTGGCAGGAGGACTGGGGTGCAGCTCAATGGTAGAATGCTTATCTAGCATGCACAAGGTCCTGGGTTTGATCTTCAGCCTAGAGAAGGTAGGAGAAGAGGCATGTAAAGAATGGGAATCCACTCATCCTTCTGCTCATTGATTGGGAACCTGGTGTGTGGAATCCACTGTTCTGGCTGCCAACACATGAGCCAACATTAGACATGGTTTCTGCCCTCACAAAATTCCTAGCTTTGTGAAGGAGGTGAATGCTGAAAAGATAAGCTTTATGGATTGTTATTATGAACAACTAAAACTTTAGGGTCCCAGGCATTGAAATAAATACTTGGAAAATCAGTACATGTTAAAACTATGTAAGGCTGGAGAGAAAAAAAGATGGCCACCACAGAGAACACAATATTAAGATGTCCTCATCTCCCCACTTTCCACACATGCTGTCTGTTTGATACCTGTGGAAGTCATAGCCACTTGCATGCAGTTCCCATGCTTTACTCTTTGCTTCTTCTCTACTGGCTACCCCTGGTTCTTTTCCAGTGTCCCTGAAGATGCTTAAGGACTCATGCAGGACAGTCTGAACCTCATCTAAAGGTTGTGTAGAACCACCAGGGATAGAAAAGCAGATTTGCTTACAGGAAGTTTGGTTTATGGTTTGGGAGGGTGAACTGGAAAATGCAGTCTGCCTACAAGACTGACACAAGACAGATGGGATTGTCCATCTAGGGGTCTTGAGGGTCTGTACCAGAGAGACAACACTGTTTAGGGAGAGCAGAGTCTGGATGTGGCAAGATTGAGGAGATGAGGGCAAGTACACAACCTAATTGGTTACAGAGACACTTCTGTTTTCTGATTGGTCTGTAAATGATTGTAACAAACACACTACTAAAGAGAGTAGATTCACACAGGCTGGTGGTTGGCTTAGGATTTAATGTTGAAACTACACATTTGTCACCAGGTGGAAGTGCTTTGGGGAGGTCATGGAAATGTTAGGCTATTATGTAATATGAAGATTTGGAACTTAAGAGACAGAGGTCAGGACCTTTACCAGTTGAGATGAGGTAGGTTATGAAAAAACATCTCCATGACTTAAAGTAGTAAGAGCTAATCTCTTTCTGCACACTTTCATCTGCGCAGGTCTTCCCAGAATCTTAGCCTATGGCTGTTATTTAGAGTTCCAAGCCCTCTGTTTCAAAAGCTGTTGACTATTGTGCTAGAGGGATAAAAGAAGTCTGCAGAGTCTTGCTTGGCGGCTGTTTTCCCAGAAAGAGACAGGAGCTTCTGTAAAGATTAGTCAGTAGCTGCACTTGTGTGGGGAAGCATGGAGCTCCTTCCTCCTATAGAAAGGAGTTGGAAGTGGTTAGCTAAAAGCAATAGTGGGCCCAAAATGAAAAATGAAAGGACTGGGGGCGGAGGGTGTGGCAGTAGATAATGGTGGGACATTTATGTAACTCCAATAAACTGGCAGGTTCACTAAGCTAGACTGGAGTGAAAGAAATTCGTTTCCACATCAGTCCAAGAGGTCACACAATACAAACCCAGGGTCCAGGAGATGGGCCTGGCATTCAGGAGCATTTTCTCTTTGCATTTGGAGTGGATATAGGAGGAAAGGAAACATAGATGGAAGAAAGTAAGGGAGGAAGATGGTTGTCACAGACATTAGGAGAAAGAATAATGACTACAGAGGAAGAAGGAAAAGAAAGCCAAAAGCTAAAATGTACAAAGAAAAGAAGTTTCCAGACCTTATGGGTTTGTGCACTTGTAGTTCTTAAGTGGTCCCTTTAGAAGGGTAGACACTGAACATTCCACTTTCCTTTGTTTATATTTATAAACCATAAAGTCAAGCTCAGATTTCTGTTAGAAAAGCACTTTTAGAAAGCAGTGAGATCTTATCTTTCATTTTCTATAGATCAGACTTGCAGCCTTTTGAAGTATTTACAGTTTTAATACATAACCATAAATGCCCCTAAACGAGGAATATCATACCTTTCGATTACCGTTATTACTTTATTGCTCATCACAGCCGTAAATAAGCAACGTCCTCCAGCATTTGCCAAGAGAGCCCTGAATCAGGTTACACTGTGAACACACAAGAACCCATTAAAGTTCCCCCACTTCTTAAAGGCCTCTACCGTTTCCCAGTGTGCCCTATAAGTGTTTCAGTTAGGGAACTACCTGCCTGCTTGGTAATAGCTCTCCCATTTGAGATAAGCTTGCATATGGAGAAAGAAAAGCAAGATTAAAAGAAAAAATTGGAATACAAAACATTAAAAATGAAATTGCTATAAAAAGGAAAGGGGATTTAAGTGATGCATATTAAAACCATTTAAATTGCATAACTCTATTGGATGTGAGCTGATGCGAACACACATGTATCTCTCTCAGGACGTAGCTCAGCTGCTTGGGTTTGCATTGTATGTTGTACTCCAGAAAAGGCCTAGTACCATCTTTCATGCTGTTAATAAAGTTCTTGGTCACATGATGAATTACTAATTTCAATTTTGAATACTTATGGGTTTCAATTTAGTTCTTTGGAATACACATAAAATATATGAAAAATAATATTCTAACCATGTATGTAGTGTTTTCATTTCTTTAAACCTAATTCTTTTTTAACATTTATCTATTTTTCTCATACTTTATTTACATTTCAAAGGTTTCCCCCTTTCCAGATCTCCCCTTTGGAACCTCCCTATTGGTCCCCCTCCCCTTGCCTCTATGAGGGTATTCCCCCACCCACCCACCCACTCTCTTCTTCCCTCTTTGGCATTCTCCTATACTGGGGCATCTAATACCCTCAGGTCCAAGGGCCTCTCCTCCCCCTGATAGCTAACAAAACCCTCCTCTGCCACATATGTGGCCAGCACCATGGGTCCCTTCATGGGTATTCTTTGGTTGGTGATCCAGTATCCGGGAGCATCCGGAGGTCAGGCCAGTGGAAACTGTTGCTCCCTCCATGGGGCTGCTAGCTCCCTCAGCTCCTTTAGTCCCTTCTCCAACGCCTCCATCTTGGACCTCATGCTCAGCCCGATGGTTGCTGTGAATTGAATCTTGGGTTTTCCTAACATTTGGGCTAATAGCCACTTATCAGTGAATACATACCATGTTCATTCTTTTGTGACTGAGTTACCTCACTCAGGATGATATTTTCAAGTTTCATCCTGCGAATTTCATGAAGTCATTGTTTTTAATAGCTGAGTAGTATTCCATTGTGTAAATTACCACATTTTCTGTATCCATTCGTCTGTTGAGGGACATCTTGGTTGTTTCCAGTTTCTGGCTATTATAAATATGGCCTGCGGTGAATATGTGTCTTTATTACAAGTTGGAGCATCTTCTGGCTATATGCCCAGGAATGGAATACCTGGGTCCTCAGGTAGTATTATGTTCTTTTTTTTGAGGGTCCACCAAACTGATTTCCAGAGAGGTTGTATCAGCTTGCAATACTGCCCCGACCCGCAGGGCAGTCAGCAGGGGCCTCAAAACCTGGAAAAAAGGTATGGGAGAGACAAGAGACACGAAGAAGGAGAACAAGACAGGATTCTGATCAAGCTCCGTTTATTGCGGACAACAGCATGAGCTTATAAGCAAAAAAAAAAAAAAAAAAAAAAACTGCAACCGAAATTCCTCGTAGCCATGGCAGCACAGACCTCAGCGGGTGGAGGGTCTATAAGGTTTCGATTCTCCCGAAGCAGTTGATTTAGAGTTAATGTAAAACCTAAGAATGGGGCAGTATCTAAAGTCGTAAAACCTAAGGATGGGGAAATATCTTAAAGTTGTAAAACCTGAGAATGGGGAAGTAGCTAGGTATTTGCCTAAGATAGTAATCAGCATTCTTTTCAGAGCACTGCTCCTTGTCTGGGCCAGGTGGCTTCTTTGTTCTGGGCCACGCAGCTCCCAGCACAATACCACCAGCAATGGAGAAGTGTTCCTCTTTGTCCTCTTCCTCATGAACATTAGTGCTGTCACCTGAGTTTTTGATCTTAGCCATTCTGACTAGTGAGGTGTAAAATCTCAAGGTTGTTTTGATTTGCATTTCCCTGACGAGTAAGGATATTGAACATTTCTTTAGGTGTTTCTCAGCCATTCGAGTTTCCTCAGTTGAGAATTCTCTGTTTAGCTCTGTGTCCCATTTTTTGATAGGGTTATTTGGATCTCTGGAGTCTAACCTTTTGAGTTCTTTGTATATATTGGATATTAGCCCTCTATCGGACTTAGGATTAGGAAGGATCTTTTTCCAATCTGTTGGTTACCCTTTTGTCCTATTAACAGTGTCTTTTGCCTTACAGAAGCTTTGTAATTTTATGAGGTCCCATTTGTTGATTCTTGATCTTACAGCACAAGCCATTGGTGTTCTGTTTAGGAACTTTCCCCTGTGCCCAAGTGTTTGAGACTTCTCCCCACTTTCTCTTCTATTAGATTTAGTGTATCTGGTTTTATGTGGAGGTCCTTGATCCACTTAGACTTGAGCTTTGTACAGGGAGATAGGAATGTATCAATTTGCAATCTTCTACATGTAGACTGCCAGTTGAACCAGCACCATTTGTTGAAAATGCTGTCTTTTTTCCACTGGATGGTTTTAGCTATTTTGTCAAAGATCAAGTGACCATAAGTGTGTGGGTTCATTTTTGGGTCTTCAATTCTATTCCATTGATCTACCTGTCTGTCACTGTACCAACATCATGCAGTTTTATCACTACTGCTCTGTAGTACAGCTTGAGGTCAGGGATGCTGATTCCCCCAGAAGTCCTTTTATTGTTGAGAATAGTTTTTGCTATCCTGGGTTTTTTGTTATTCCATATGAATTTAAGAATTGCTCTATCTAAGTCTATGAAGAATTGAGTTGGAATTTTGATGGGGATTGCATTGAATCTGTAGATTGCTTTCGGCAGGATGGCCATTTTAACTATATTAATCCTGTCAATCCATGAGCATGGGCAATCTTTCCATCTTCTGAGTTCTTCGATTTCTTTCTTCAGAGACTTGAAGTTCTTGTCATACAGATCTTTCACTTGTTTGGTTAGAGTCACACCAAGATACTTTATATTGTTTACAACAATTGTGAAAGGTGTCATTTCCCTAATTTCTTTCTCAGCCTGTTTATCCTTCAAGTATAGGAAGGCTACTGATTTGCTTGAGTTAATTTTGTATGGGATCACTTTGCTGAAGTTGTTTATCAGCTGTAGCAGATCTCTGGTGGAGTTTTATGGGTCACTTAAGCATACCATCATATCATCTGCAAATAGTGATATTTTGATTTCTTCCTTTCCAATTTGTATCCCTTTGACCTCCTTTTGTTGTCTAATTGCTATAGCTAGAACTTCCAGTACTATATTTAATAGATAGGGAGAGAGAGGACAACCTTGCCTAGTCCCTGAGTTTAGTGGGATTGCTTTGAGTTATTCTCCATTTAGTTTGATGTTGGGCCACTGGTTGGCTGTATATTACTTTTACTATGTTTATGTATGGTCCATGAATTCCTGATCTTTCCAAGACTTTTATCTTGAAGGGATGTTGAATTTTGTCAAATGCTTTTTCAGCATCTAACGAAATGACCATGTGTTGTTTTTTTTTTTTTTTCTTTGAGTTTGTTTATATAGTAGATTACATCGATAGGTTTCTGGATATGGAACCATCCCTGCATCCCTGGTATGAAGCCTACTTGATCATGGTGAATGATTGCTTTGATGTGTTCTTGGATTCAGTTTGCAAGAAATTTATTGAATATTTTTGCATCAATATTCATATGGGAAATTGGTCTGAAGTTTTCTTTTATTGTTGGGTCTTTCTGTGGTTTTGGTATCAGTGTAACTGTGGCCTCATAGAATGAATTGGGTAGTGTTCCTTCTGTTTCTATTTTGCGGAGTAGATTGAAGAGTATTGGTAATAAGTCTTCTTTGAAGGCCTGATAGAATTCTGCACTGAACCCATCTGGTCCTGGGCTTTTTAATGGTTGGGAGACTTTTAATGACTACTTCTATTTCTTTAGGGATCATGGGATTGTTTAGATGGTTTATCTGGTCCTGACTTAACTTTGGTATTTGGTATCTGTCTAGAAACTTGTCCATTTCATCCAGATTTTCCAATTTTGTTGCATATATGTTTTTGTAGTAAGATCTGATGCTTTTTTAATTTCCTCAGAATATGTTGTTATATCTCCCTGTTCATTCCTAATTTTGTTAATTTGGATACTGTCTCTGTGCCTTCTGGTTAGTCTGTGTAAGGGTTTATCTATCTTGTTGATTTTCTCGAAGAACCAGCTCCCGGTTTTGTTGATTCTTTGTATAATTCCTTTAGTTTCTACTTGGTTGATTTCAGCCCTTAATTTGATTATTTCCTGCCTTCTACTCCTCTTGGGTGTATTAGCTTCTTTTTGTTCTAGAGCTTTCAGGTGTGCTGCTAAGCTGCTAGTGTGTGCTCTATCCAGTTTCTTTTTGGAGGCATTCAGAGTTATGAGTTTTCTTCTTAACACTGCTTTCATTGTGTCCCATAGGTTTGGCTATATTGTACTTTAATTTTCACAAAATTCTAGGAAGTCTTTAATTTCATTCTTTATTTCTTCCTTTACCAAGTTATCATTGAGTAGAGCGTTGTTCAGCTTCCATGTGTATGTAGGCTCTCTGTTGTTTTTGTCATTGAAGACCAGCCTTATTCTGAAGTGATCTGATAGGAGGCATGGGATTATTTCAATCTTCTTATATCTGTTGAGGTTTGTTTTGTGACCAATTATATGATAACTTTTGGAGAAGGTACCATGAGGTGCTGAGGAGAAGGTTTATTCTTTTGATTTAGAATGAAATGTTCTATAGATATCTGTTAAATCCATTTGCTTTATAGCATCTATTAGTTTCACTGTGTCTCTGTTTAGTTTGTGTTTCCAAGATCTGTCCATTGATGACAGTGGGGTGTTGAAGTCTCCCACTATTATTGTGTGAGGTGAAATGTGTGCCTTGAGCTTTAGTAAAGTTTCTTTTATGAGTGTGGGTGCCCTTGCATTGGGGGCATAGATGTTCAGAATTGAGAGTTCTTCTTGGTAGGTTTTTTCTTTGATGAGTATGCAGTGTCCTTTCTTATCTTTTTGATGACTTTTGGTTGAAAGTCGATTTTACCCCATATTAGAATAGCTACTCCAGCCTGTTTCTTGGGGCCAGTTGCCTGGAAAATTGTTTTCCAGCCCTTTACTCTGAGGTAGTGTTTGTCTTTAACATGGAGGTGTGTTTCCTGGATGCAGCAAAATGCTGGGTCCTGTTTATGTATCCAGTCTGTCTGTTTAGGTCTTTTTATTGGGGAATTGAGTCCATTGATGTTAAGAGATATTAAGGAATAGTGATTGTTGCTTCTTGTTATTTTTGATGTTATTTTTATTTTTATGTGGCTATCTTCTTTTGAGTTTGTTGAATGATTACTTTCTTGGTTTTTTTAGGGTATAGTTTCCGACCTTGAGTTCGTGTTTTCCATCTATTATCCTTTGTATTGCTGGGTTTGTGAAAACATACTGTGCAAATTTGGATTTGTCATAGAATATTTTGTTTTCACCATCTATGATTATTGAGAGCTTTGCTGTGTATAGCAGCCTGGGCTGGCATTTGTGTTCTCTTAGAGTCTGTGTGAGATCTTCCCAGGATCTCTTAGCTTTCATAGTCTCTGGTGAGGAGTCTGGTGTAATTCTGATAGGTCTACCTTTATATGTTACTTGACCTTTTTCCCTTACTGCTTTTAATATTCTTCCCTTATTTGGTGTATTTGGTGTTTTGACTATAATGTGATGTGAGGAATTTCTTTTCTGGTCCAATCTATTTGAAGTTCTGTAGGCTTCTTGTATTTTATGTTCATCTCTTTCTTTGGGCTAGGGAAGTTTTCCTCTATAATTTTGTTGAAGATATTTACTGGTCCTTTAAGTTGGGAATGTTCACTCTCTTCTATACCTTATTATCCTCAGGTTCTGTCTTCTCATTGTATTCTGGATATCTTGGATGTTTTGGGTTAGGAGTTTTTTGCATTTTGTAGGTTTTTTTTGACTGTTGTGTCAATGTTTTCTATCGTATCTTCCGCACCTGAGAGTCTCTATTCTATCTCTTGTATTCTGTTGGTAATGCTTGCACCTATCACTCCTGATTCCTTTCCAAGGTTTTCTAACTTCAAAGTTGTCTCCCTTTGTGATTTCTTTATTGTTTCTATTTCTATTTTTAGTTCCTGGATGGTTTTGTTTATTTCCTTTGTCTGTTTGATTGTGTTTTCTTTTAATTCTGCCAGTTTGATTGTGTTTTCCTGTAATTCTTTAAGGGATTTTTGTGTTTACTCTTTAAATGCTTCTAGTTATTTACCTTTGTTATCTTGTATCTCTTTAAGGGAGTTATTTCTTTCTTTCTTAAAATTTTCTATCATCATCATGAAATGTGATTTTAAATCTGAATCTTGCTTTTCTGGTGTGTTGGGGTATCCAGGGCTTGGTGTGGTCGGAGAACTGGGTTCTGACGATATCAATTAGCCTTGGTACTATTCTGGGTTCTGACGATGTCAATTAGCCTTGGTACTATTCCTTATATTCTTGCCCTTGTCTTTCGCCATCTGGTTATCTCTGGTGTTAGCTGGACTTACTCTCTCTGACTGTAGTTTGTCTTTCCTACAAGGCTAGGTGTCAATACTCCTTGAAGACCAGTTCTCTCTGACAGGAATTTGGGTTTGGAGAGCTGTGGTACAGGGTAAGCTCTGGGGTACAGACAGAAACCAGAAGGATCTAGTCCCCAGCTGTCCCTTGGTTCCTGTGTCCTCGTGGCTCTGCAAGGGTCCCTCTTGGTCCAGTAAATTTGAAAAGAAGTAATGGTTTTGCCTGTGCTTGAAGGTGTGTGGGAACTCCTGGTATACCAGCAATCTCCTTGCACTATTTGAGTATGGAGCCCTGTGTCACAGGATCTGCTCCCCGACCATTGAAAGAAACCAGAAGCCCTCTCCTCAGTCCCTGTGTCCTGGGGACTCCAGGTGGGTCCCTCTGAGCAGACAGGCTTGCCCACACTCCTGGGTGGCTATCTTTCTCCTAGAGCTATTTGGCTTTGGAGCCCTGATGGCCCAGGCAGAGGTCTCCCACCACAGATGGAAACTGGAAGGCTCCTTCCTCCCGGCTGTTTGTCAGTCCCTGTGTCTCAGGGATTCTGAGCGAGTCCTGCAGAGCAGTGTTAGTCCTCTTACCCCCTCTCAAGGGCTTTTTCACACTCCTGGGAGGCTAGCTTTCTCCCAGCACTATTTGGCTATGGAGCCCTGGTGGCCCAGACAGAGGTCTCAACATTTATCTTTTTATTGTCAGAGAGGTGTGCCTCCATACATGTTTAGAGATCAGGGATCAACATTCTTTGTACAGTTCTCTCCTTCAATCATGTGGATCCCAGAGATAGAATTCAAGTTGTCAGTGTCAGGGGCAAGCACTTTCTGAACCACCAGGCCTCTTTTCATTTTTAAAGACCCATTTCACTAATGCATGTCTGTGCTTGTGTATGAGATGTCAGGTGCTATTTTAAGACAAGCATACAATATACACTAACCAAGTCAGTGTAATTGATATTTCTCTGCCCTAATCATTCCTTGGTATTTGAATCCCTGAAACTTTATTCTTTTAGTTTGAAAAACATAATAATTTAGATGCCATAACACACTATATTTATTACTTCTGTCTGGCCATGTTTGGGCACCTGCTGTCTGACTTCCTCCTGTTTCCACTCTCTGCAATCCTTCTTCATTTCTATTGATCATCTCTGTAAGTTCAGTCCACCTTTTAAGCACCCAGTAATGACAGAGACCATGCTGTAGTCCTTTGTGTATCCACTTATTTCAAGCTTTATAATGTCCCCCACAAATAACAGGATTCCATACTTTGATGGATGAATACTATTCCATACTGTGTTCATGATTTTCTTCATTTGATCATCTGTAGACATCAGGTTGGTTCCATACTTTAGTTGTAACTACTTTACTGATTAATGCAGGAATATACTTAACTCTGTTATGTTGATGGTTTTTCTCTATATAGATACCCAATAGTAGGACAGTGGTTTATTTTGTTTTTTATTTATCTGTAGTTTGTGTGTCTATGTGGGTGCATACCACATATGTGAAGATGCCTGGAGAGGCCAGAAGATGATGTCAGGTCCCCTAGAACTGGAGATACATGTGATTGTGTCAGTGCTAGAAACCAAACTCTGGTCCTCTGTAAGAACAAATGTTCTTGGCTGCTGAGCCATCTCTCCAGGCCCTACTCCCATATTTTGGTTTCCTACTCCCAGAATTACTGTTGATGCTAACATCTTAAAGCAGTGTGTGTGTGTGTGTGTGTGTGTGTGTGTGTGTGTGCCTATTTGATTCTGAGTTTTAAATACATCTAGGTATTCAGTTTAGTTTGACTAGAGCACATGGTATTATTTCGGACTCTGTGCTGTGTTTCGTTGGTTTGATATTTGTCACACCATTTCAATTTGTCAAATCATTTAAAAATATACAACCAAAAAGAAAGTGAAGATAATGATGATGGTAGTAGGAAATCATCACTAAACAGAGATTCCACATGGATTGGAAACCAGGCACATGGCAGGACAAGAAAGGTATCTGAAACTAGCAGAGGTATGTCTCCATGTAGCTCTACTAGTAATCTCTGTGAATAACTATCCATTTCAGTTCTAAGATTTCTCCAGAAATACTTACTGAATAAATTGATTCTGCATCTTCACTGATCAGAAGGGTCAGTATGTTGATGAATTCAGTTCTCCCCAGGTACATTTTTAAGGTCAATGAAATCCTAATCAAAATTGGTAGCATGTATTTATTTCCTTCAGAAATTAAAACAAATAAAAAGAGTGTCTAAATTGTATGGAAATGTAATAAATCCAAATTAATAGAGTAACTTTTAAAAGGATCAAAATAGCTTTTAAAATAACTTAGAAAAACTTAATTTTAATGTTAATGAAAGCTAGAATAATTGAATTTGGTTTGGCATAAACATTCATCGATGGAATAAGCAATTAAGTAAATATACAAATGCACATGTAATCAGCTAGTTTTCAGCAAAGCTGCCAAAACAATGGGGGAAAGATAATCTCCTCGAAATATGGTGCCCAAATGATTGAACAGCCAAACACAAATGAGCTTCAGTCATGTCTACTATGCTGTGCAAGAAGGAATCTAAATAGCTTACTAATTGAGTGTGAAGACTCAAAATATCAATCTTCTAGAAAAAAATAAAGAGAAAACCTTCATGATGTTCATGATTCCATGTTCAGCATATGTTTCATGTATAAAACTAAAATGTGAGCTTTTAATGTAAATTTCAATAATCGGAATTCAGTACAAATTTGAATATTCTTGAAATTATTTTTACCAAAAATAAAAGACAGATGTCAATATTGGAAAAATATTTCTACTATATGTTTTTGAAACAAGAGTAACATCTAGGACACATTACAAACTCTTAACAATTCAAGGATTAGGAGACATTAAGCAATTAAAGATTAAACAGAGCCTCTTGATGCAGATCAGTGAATGGCAGACACACACAGCATCACCTGCTCCTAAGGAGCATGAGCTTGAGAGTTAGATGTCTATACACTATGCTTATAAAGCTTAGATTGAAAAAGTAAATTATACCACTTTTTTTGTGTATTGGAAGGAAGTAGAACATCCATTACCTGTAATAGGATGTTGAACAATTCTATCACCTTAAAAACAGTTCTATAGTTTCAACAATGGTTAAAAGTTTCATAAGAGACTATATATTATAACTGCTTAGGGGAATAATTTATTCACTCATTAAAACGTTATACATAGTATAAAACTCAGAAGCTCTATTCTTTGATATGAACCCAAGGTGGTTAAAACAAGCAGCAAACAAAATCTTGCCAGTGGCTGTATCAGTGGCTATATCCATAAGAAACCAAACTGGGAATAATCTAACATGCTTCACCTTTCCACACTCATCCATTAGACTATGACTGAGTAAGAAGGAATAGGCATGAAAATTAGCAGTAAGACAATAACCACTATGGTATTTGAAAGATTGAGTAAAACTATACACGTTACATCATTCCTTTCATATAAAGCTCTAGAAATCCAAATAGAGAAAGTCAAGATATTAAATAGCTCACATGCATGACAGATTAAAATCTGATATGTTCTTTGTAAGGTTTTTGGGTGAAAACTCATGAATTGCCCCTATCAGGAAATGACTTACAACATCTACAAAAATAAAGAAAATAATCAAATACTTGGCAAATTTTATGTCAATAATTCAGCAACAAATAAATTGTACATGTCTCATATAAGTGGAAAAGTGGAAAAAGAAATGAATAATTTAAGTAATTTTAAATAGTTAACATTTGTAATTAAAATATTCACAAGAAGTAAAGTGCACAAATTTAAAGAATGAACCTACAGAAACTCCTAACCAAGAAGAGAGGGAGAAACAGAAATCACATAAGCATAAATGTATAATTTAACAAAGATATTCTGAGGAAAGGAACTTAGATTTTCATGTAGTTCATGAACATAAAAACAAAAAGTCTCAATAAAAGTATTAGCAAATATTGTCAAAAATAAATGAAACCTTAGTCACTGGCCAAGCAGGGTCTATCAGTTATTATTGTAGAAAACTTAATAATGCATTTCAACAAAAGAGGCAATAAAATGTATATCTGAGTAGACACAGAATGAAAATATTTTGTCCAGTTCAATAGCCACTTATGATAACAGCTTAAAACAAACTAGGAGTAGGAGAGAACTTTTTCAATCCATTTAAACACATCTGGGAGATGCACGCATCTAATGTCATTCTTAATAGTAAAGCATTAAACCTCTTCCTACGATCACAGAACACAGGAGAATATATCATTTGCAATAGCCCAAGAAAATCACAGCCTAAGAAACAAATCAAACAATCTTCACAGAAATATATAAATAAATATTCAATGCAGACTTGAAGCAGTGCCGAGAAATTTAAAAACAAATAAATTGAGAGATTCACCATATTTGAAAGACTCAATTTTGTGTTCCATTTTACACATGTTATCTGCAGATGTAACACAATCTGAATAAAAAGCAGCAAGCTATTTTGAGGAAATTGGCAAACTCTTTCCATAATTTATATAAAAAATTAAAGTTACCTAGAAAAGTTCAAAACAATCACAAACAGTAAGACAAAAGCTGTAGTACTCAACCACCTGAGTTCCAGTAAACATGGTGGGTAGGTGTTGAGGGTAGGGACAGAAGGCAGACACTGATGGACAGGGCAAGTTCAGATGGCCCATAATAATCCCAAATAGATAGTCAGTTTTATATCACCCATAAATTCAGTGAAGAGATCAAGGACATAAACAAGGAAGTCAGAGTTAATTTTAATTATTTGTTTGTTATGTATTGGCCACAGTTATACTTACTAATTTTTTTTACAGTGATAGTGTGTCTGTTACATACTTCACAGCTTCTCCTCCACAGGCAGTACCATTGCAGCAACACACTTTAAACCTAGGAAAGCTTCCTGTTCAGGTATGCAGGCACAGCATGAGTGAGGAACAAGAGAAATGATTCTCCTTCTTTATAAAGGAGAGAAGGCATTTGTCTTTCCCACATACAACTTCTTGAAAGAGTTTTGGAAAGATGGATGGATGGGCAAATGGACTGATGGGCAAACAGATGGATGGATGGATGGATAAATGGATGGGTAAATAGGTGGTTAGATGGGTACACAGATTAATACTTATACAGACAGATCAATAGATATAAATAAATGATAGATAACTAGACAGATGATAAGTGAATACATAGATAAATGATAAATTAGATAGATTACATATAGATAGACATACAGATAGATGAAAGATAGAGGATAGGTAGGTAGATGATAGATAGATAAATAGATAGATGATAGATAGAAGATGAGTAGATGATAGATAGATAGATAGATAGATAGATGATAGATAGATTAAACAGGCAGACAGGTACATAGACAGACTAAAGATATGAGTTGCATCCTTAACACCACAAGAAAATTAAAATGTTAGATAAATTGCCAAAAGAATATATAAATACTGATAAGTGAATATTAGCCACAAAATACAGGATACCCATGATACAACCCATGGACCCAAAGAAGCTAAACAGAAAGGAAGACCCAAGTGAAGATACTTGAATCTCACATAGAATGGTGAATAAAATAGTCATGGGAAGCAGAGGAAGGGAGTGAATTGGGGGATGGGGTGCGTGGGGAGGAGAATGGGGGAGTCAAGATCCAGGATCAGGTGTGGGGAGAGACAAGCAAGAGGGCCAGAGGGCCAGGAGAATGAATGGAAATCGGGGGGCGAGGGGGGATCTCCAGGAAGTACCAGAGACCTGTTATGAGGGAGGCTCCTAGGAGTCAATGCAGATGATCTTAGCAGAGAGGTGCATAACAGTGGGGATATGGAACCTGAAGAGGCCACCTTCTGTAGCCAGGCAGGACTCCCAGCGAAGGGATAAGAACCACAACCCACCCATAAAACTTTCAACCCCAAATTTGTCCTGTTTAAAAGAAATACAGGGAAAAAGATGGAGTAGAGACTGGGGGAATGGCCAACTAACAACCAGCCCAACTTGGCATCTCCTGGGTAAGCATCCATTCCTGACACTATTAATGATACTCTGTTAGGGCAGACAGGAGCCTAGCACAACTGTCCTCTGAGAGACTCTATCCAGCAGCTAACTTAAACAGACGCAGAGACCCACAGCCAAACATTGGACAGAGCTTAGGGAGGATTTGGGGGAAGGACTGAAGGCTCTGAAGGAGATAGGAACTCCACAGGAAGACCAACAGAGTAAGCCTGGAGCCCTGGGAGCTCTCAGAAACTGAGCCACCAACCAAAGAGCATACATGGGCTGGACCAAGGCCCCCAGCATATATGTAGCAGATGTGCCGCTCAGTCTCCATATGCCCTCTGCCCCAACAACTGGAGCAGAGTTTCTACCTAAAGCTGTAGCCTGACTATGGAATCTATTGCCCAACAGGGCTGCCTTGTTTGGCCTCTGTGGGAGAAGATTGGCCTTACCCTATAAGAGACTTAATGAGCCGTGACTGGGGGATAGTGGGGGGGGGGGAACCTCTCAGAGAAGAAGGGGAGAAAGGATGTGGGAGAGGGACTCTGTGAGGGGGGAACTGGGAAGGGGCTGTGATTGGGAAGTAAAAAAATTAATTAATTAATTAATTAAAAGAAAAAATATATAAATAACCCTAAACTGTTACAAGAGAACAAGAAAACAGACAGCCCAACTGAAAATAGGCAGAGTATTTGGCGTCTGCTAGTGTTGATTACGAGATTGATCACATGAAAATGGGCTCAAACATCACTATATATCAGAGATGTGTAAATTAAAGCCAAAATAAAACATACTACAAGCATGTTTAGAATTAAAAACTGTCAATGATTTCAAACTTTGGGAAGCATGTGAAAGAACCACTTCACAGACTATAACTTGCATATTGCTCACAGTGAGTTAGCTGTTATACCACATTGGTAAATTTTCTTTATTTCTGATAATGTTTAAAAGATATCTATGCTCTAACACAGTGACCTACTTCTAGATATAACTCAAAAGAAGCAGCAGCATGTGTCCAGGAAGGCAGGTATTCCAGAGACCAATATAGGCAGTACTACAGCAGGGCAAAAAAAACCAAACCAAACCAAAACAAACCAAAAAACCAAAACAACTTTTTGCATGTTTATACAATGAATACATTTATTCATCGGTTAAAAGGTAATTAGTATTAGTATGTGCAGAAACCTAATATCTTCAGTGAAAGAAGACAGATATTAATGGATGCACACTTTACTACACCATTATGAGATACTGAAGAACAGCCAAAGCTAACTAATGAGAGACATGAAGAGGGAGGGATGGAAGGAGCAGGGCTAACAGTATCTGTTACTTATTTAGCCACCAGCAGAAATGTAAGGGCAAGAACCTGACTTAGAGCATTTGCTAGTTTTGTATTGTGTGCAAGTCAGAGCCAGTGTTCTTTTAACAAGTGTGAGTAAATGAGGAGTGAGGAATGGGTGTTCACAACACTCTGGGTGCCATGAGAATCAGCTAACCTATGGTAAAATGAGAATCAGAAGGGAGCCTCTGGCAATAGAAATATGATTGTGTTTCTTCTAATATATGGCTATACATGCATGTAAAATCACCAAAGCTCATGAGGGCACACTGGCTCCCAATGCTAGGAAGGCTGAGGCAAAACAATATCTGGGAGTTCAAGGCCAGGTTGGGTGATGGAGTAACACCCACCTCAGAAGAACAAGATTAGAATATTTGACCCTGTGTTTGTATTTATCATAAGCCATTTATAATTCAGTGCTCTGACATTGTGGACAACATCTGCTAAACAGAGTGAAACCAGGGCCATTAAATGTTCTCATTGTGACAGTATGGCTTCCAGCACCCCAGCTTGACAAATGACCCAGCACAAAGGAACATGAAGCAACGGCATAATTTATTTTACTCAAAGGAAAATATTTATTATCATTATAAAATAAAATATCAGATCTTGGCAGAAATAGCTCATGTCAGCTTCACTGAGTTTCATCTGGGGAGGCTCAAAGGTGGGCACAGGATTCCCTCTAACTCACTGGGGCATCTGACAGAAGATGGTGGCGCTGTGGAGAGCAGTACTTACATATTCCACAGAGCCTGGACCTTCTTAGATCAAACGCCTGTGTTTCTAGAGTAACTATGCAAGATGAAAGCAGGTAGAAACTGTGTCATCTTTTCCAACCCACCAAGGAGTCACACTTCTTTGTCTCCTTCAGTCTGTGGCAGTTTCTTGGCCTTTGCTTCTCTTTTATCACCTAGGCATGTAGTTTATTTTTTAAAACAAAGCTCTATTGAGATACCACAAATATGTCCCCTTAAAATTATGATTAAGTGCTGTTAATGTGTTTAAACCATTGGACAATGTTTTCACAATCCATTTTAAGACATTTTGTCCATACAAACTGAAACCCCAAATCCTCTGCCTACGTGACTTCTTCCCTGAAATTTCCCAGTCCTCAAGTGCTGGTCATTTCCTTTTTTCCTCTGGGGTCTCATCTTATGGCTCTTTTATAAATTTATATTATACAATGTGTGCTCTGTGGGTATATGTATGTGAGGTTGACTTATTTTTCATAGTTTATCCAGATTATAACATATAGTGATACTTCATCTTTTTCTTAATGCCAAATACAATTTTCTTGCATTGTATTATGGGTTGAATACTAAGTGTCTCTCATAGGCTTGGCTCCCAGATGGCAGTTCTATTGGGCATTGATGTGGAACATTTAGAAGGGATGCCTACCTGGGTGAAGTGACTGAGTCACTTTGAAGAGTATATCTGTTCCCCGGTCCATTCCTCTCTCTTATCATTATTTACCTTTAGCTGAGCTAATCTGTCCCTATAATATGTCCTGGATCATATTATCTGCTCTGATAATCAGTCTCCTCTCAGTTACACGGCTATGATGCCAGCTCACCAATGCCTAAAACTCTGAGCCAAGATAAATTCTTCCTCAAGTTGTTTCCCTTCACTATTTATCACAGAGATGAGAAGTCTAATAAAGCCATTAGAATTGTGGACTACATTTTAATTATCACTCAGTGGACATCTGGATAAATTCAACTTTTAATCATTATCAATAATGCCATTATAACTATTTATGTTGACATTTTAAAGTGAAAATATGTTCTTATTCATATATTGTATCAGCAAACTTTGTTCCTACTACGCCTACGATAACTAATAGAAGGAAGAATTTTTTTGAGACTATGGTTCTTGAAAATGTCCACAATGGCATGGAAGACACAGCAGCAGGCAGCCTGAGTGGGAAGTTGAGCAATTGCATCTTCAACTGTATGTAGGCAGCACACATGCACACATGGAGGGAGGGAGAGAGAGAGAGAGAGAGAGAGAGACAGAGACAGAGACAGAGACAGAGTGACAGAGAGAGGAGGGAGGGAGAGGGAGAAGAAAAGGGAAAGGGAGAAAGAGAGAATGTAGCAAATGGGACAAGGCTATAAAATCTGGAAACCTACCCTCAGTGATGTATTTCTCCTAGCAAAGCCCTACCCATAAAGGTTCCATAACCTCTCCCAAATGCACCATCAACTATGTTCTGATCATTCAAATACCTGAACCTATGGGGAGAATTTGTCATTTACACTAGCACATATATCTTAGAGTGGGGTATGCATGGATATATACATGTGTGTGGACACTAGAGGTCTGTTATAACTCTCCATCTTACCTTTATAGACAGTATCCCTCACTGAACCTGGAAGTCAATGGCTCACCTGGGCTGGCCAATGAGCTCTGGGGATATTTGTGACTCTGTGCCCTCAGCCAACTGTTAGGAGAATGCTAGGATTCTAACTCCTGTCTTCATGGTTTTGTGGTAAGAACTTTACCCAACATGCCATCTTACCAGACCTAGAAACCATTTCTTGCTTCTTCTATCTTGGAAAGTTATCTTGAATTTTAGTATAAACAGTTGGGATTGAGAGAATACTGTCCTTTAACATTCTGTCTGGAAATCTCCTGAGTTCTCCCATTCAGTTTGTTGGGTAAATTTCCTGTGTCAATGCAGATGGCAGATGGCAGATGGCAGTTCTACTGAAAATCCTGAAGCTTTATCTCCAGATCCCCTTTTCAGTACCCCCCACCCCAGAAATCATTTCTGTCACTGCTTAAAGTCTTCTCAGACAGCTTCTCCAGGGCCATTAAGCCTCATCTTATGGCTTTTTGATGTTCACCCATTTGTTGCCTATCCTGATCCAGTGTAAGGTACTTTGTCCACTATCATGAAAGGTACTTTTACCCACTTGGATTTTTGCAATGAAAACTTTCTACTTTGGATACCCAAATTCCTTATGGTTACTCTGGCTATATAACAAGCCACTCTGAATCCTTGTAAGTTGAAAAAGTAATTGTCCTTGTACCACTCGTGGATCTGCTAATTATACAAGGTTTAGCAAGGACAACTGATCCTCACAGAGCAGCCAGGTGCTCTGAGAGAGCTGGAGTACTGGGGTCTCATTCCCTCATGTGTTTGGGCTGTTATTAACACTGGGGTGAAGGCTTCATGGGCTTCTCATCTGAAACATACCCTGGCACCTTTACACATGGCCTAGTCATTCCACAATGTAGTAACTAGGCCCCAAGTACAAGAGCATTAGAAAAGAAGTAGACTTGGAGAGATTATGTGGACTGTTCTAGAATATCTTCAGAGGTCAGCAGTGTTAGCACTACTACATTCTTTATGTCTGATGTGGTCACAAGCCTGTCCACTGTAAGAGAAAAGGAATTTTGTTGGCTTCTTGATGGGGGTTGGCAGTCTCTGGGGGACTAAAGCTCATAGATATATTACTTTATATGTTCTTTATAATTTGCCACAGGAATCAGGAAGCTTTCCTTGTAGAAATGATATACTGATAGTATCTTTCAAAAAATAGAGAGCCTTGCTTTTGATAAGCAACATAAATGTTTACTCATTATAAATATTTCACATAATATATAGACCACATGCTGACCAACATATCATATTTCAATGTTCCAGTTAGATCAGGCTGAAATCTTCTCTCCTGGATTTTAAAGATTTTTACAGAATTTGTGTCTGATCTCTGCTTCTACATCCTTTCTGTGGATTTCCTTTAAGGAATCAAGAAAGTGGACAGAGGCAAATCTTTGAAGCTGTCAGAAATACTTGGCATTTTAAATGAGATTGCTCAATTTACTGCAATTCTTTTACCACAGAAATATGCCTTTTAACACCCAATTTTGCTTGCAGAGTGGGTTGTATTATTCAGACCTTTTGTTGTGATAAAATACATGACAGAAACAAGTTACAAGGAAGAAGGATTTATTTTAAGCTCACAGTTTCAGGAGTGTCAGCGTATTTGAGCAGAACATTATGGTGACAAGATCAGGTAGTTGGGCAGATGCTTCATTCAAATTAGGGAAGAAAGGAAGAAGACAGTAGCAGATGGGCCTAGAGCAAGACATACTTTGAGAGATGACTCTCTGCCTTCTGAGTCTGCCTTCCTAAAGGTTCAGCTACCTCCCCCAAAGCACCATCAAATAGAGACCACACATCCAACATATGAGGCTGTTAGGCATATTTTATGTTCAAACCATTATGTTCAAACAGCTTTAAAATTATCTGTGGCTGTATAGGAAATGACCAGAAGCCCCCTGTCTTACTCAACTTTGATTAGTCTATACTATATACTGTCAGTACCAATTACAGAAACTGCATTCTATTTCCTGAACCAAGTCACAGTAGGAAGGAAATGAGCACACAATCAGTCACTAGTTGGAATTAATCAAGGTGGAAGTAACATCATAGAAAGTAAACATGGAACTAATATCAGAGAAAGTAAAGACTTATTTTCACTTATAGTTTCAGAATATTATGCCACCATGGTGGGCAAAACACAGGGGCGAAAGAGTGTGGCAGAGGCTGTTCACATCATGGTACATCAGGAAAAAGATAGCAAGACAGGAAGTGGGCTATGATAACATATTTCCAAGAATCCATGTGAGAGACTTACTTCTAAGCCTCATGTCCTAAAGGTCTTCCTGCTATCTCCCCAGATAGCACCACCTACTGGAGAATAACCAATCATTATATGAGCCAATGACATTTCAGTTTCAGGCCATATAAATGTGTAGAGTAGGACATCAAGATGGAGGTCAGAGGATAGTGTTTCTATTTCCAACTCCACGACTGACTAAGGTATTTGTACCTGTCAAATTAAGTTGGTTTCATGCTCTCTGAGCCATTCCCCAGCTCTAATGGTCCCTTAAGGTTGCTCCTACAGTGAATGTACCCTGCTTTACAATTTAAGGTTCTGGACAGCTTCTAACCTTAAAAGTTGTGATGGAACCACTAGAAATAGACATTTCATATCAACAGAACATTATGTTGACTAATAAAGATCAGTCCTCACATGAACAAAACCATCTGAAGGTAATTCAAAACACTGCTTAACAGAGGAGGGCTCAGTTAATACTACTGAATTCCTGATAGATCACTAGGTAAAGAAGTTGGTAATCTGAAACATTTTGGATCCTGCTACATGCTAGCCTTGGAATTATAGAAATGTTCTGGAAATGCAGCACAGTAGGATCAAGGCTCTGGATGTCCCTCCCATTGGGGATTCTGTATTCTCTAGTAATCTCTCTATCTTCATTGAATAGACCTTGTGAAACTACAGTGTATTTGTTGGTCAGTTCTGCTTCCTCACTCTCAGTTTTGTTCTTGGCTGGCTTTTTACTTGGGACTGTCATCTATCACACATAAATGTAGTGGATTCTATCCATCTACCTGTCTGTCTATATATCTATCTATCATTTTATCTATCTATCTATCTATCTATCTATCATCTATCTATCTACCTACCTATCTACCTATCAATTTATATGATTGTCTTTCTCACAGTGTGCTCTCACATTCTCAAAACATAGAATTAATAGATATTGATGTGTGTCCTATGCATATATAAGTGCATTTATATAAAGAGACTTACCTCAAGACACTGGCTCACCTGATTATTGAGCTGAAAAACCCCATAATCTGCCATTTGCAACCTGGAAACCTAGGAGAGGCTGTGGCACAGCCCCAAGGTCTGAGTGCCAGGTGGCTCATAACATAGGTTTACACATGTGTCTGGACAATGAGGAATACTGAGGACAGGAGAAGTTGTCATAGTGCATGTAGTTAGGCAGGTGTTAACCCATCCTTCCTCTGCATTTTTGTTTCATTTGGGCCTCAGTGGACTGGATGAGGCCCACACTGGGAAGGGCTGTGTACTTTAGCTTTTTGACCAATTCCAACATGGATGTCTCCTGGACATACAGAGACAAAGCCCAATGGTTGATCCATAGACTCAACCATTATGCTTTTAATATGCTAATTTTATATTTTAAATGAAATCTTACATATAAGATTTCCTTTGAAAATAGGCTGCTGGACAGCATTTATAGACCCTGTTATTGCTGAGTTGCAGGGCTTCTCTGAGAACTCCTGGGGTCATATGAGCTCTGGGTGCTTTGCAGGTACAAACGAGAGAATCAGGTAGAGATTGTGACTTTCAGAACAGTATGAGCACTTAGGGATGAATGACTTGAAGCTGGTACCACATAGGAAGCTGCAGAGCAGGGACAACCCGCAGAGCTGGCCCTTTCAGAGGAAATAATGAGCTACACAGCTGTCATTCTGCAGATTTTTAACTTTTTTTTTCTTTTTGGAAAATGTTAGTTCACCATCACTACTGGAAAATTCTTACCACTTAACCTGTCTGCTGTAAATTAAGCTGCCATCAAATTCAGAGATGCTGCCAATGCTAGAGTCAAGAGAGTATTAAAAAGCATGAGCTTCCTCAGCTCCTAATCAGATTTCATAGTGGGAGCAGAGCTTCTAATCCAGTCCCAGAGATGTTCTTTGTGCTTTCAATTGTCCTTCATTTGAAGAGTTGGCTACCCACTCTGGAGCTATTGGGCCTTTGTCCATGGCTGATTTTGAATCCTCCCCACTTTGCCTTTGGCAGTTCTACTAGGAGAAAGTGGGGGTGGTGGTTCAGCTGGTTTGGATTTGAGGAGCTTAGAAAAAGTCACCTCTGAGCATTGGGTACAGAAACAGCCCAAGTACCACACTTAGGAATTCAGTTCAGGGAGCACACTCTGAGTGCTTGCTGAGCACACTACACAGTGCTAGGCTGTTAGTGAGGCACCAAGGTTCTCAAAATTACTGTTCTGGAAACTCTACATTGAGAACCTACTCCAGAGCATTATTTTTTCAATTGGTAACTACTTCACTTGTGACAAATTTACAGTTACATCAGTGTCTGAACATGAATAAATAAACTTTTGAGCATTGGTGAAACTTTCTTAGTTGAATGAGCCTTTAAGTAGGAACCCCTCTAATACTCATTTAGTGAGGGAATATCCTGAAAAGTGATTAAGGCACCCCCTTCAGCTTCCTACTGCAAAATCCAAGAACAGAAAAAAATCAGAGCATTAGAAGCTAATGAGATAATTCAATGATACCATATCAAATAGAGTCAGCTTCTTGGAATCCAAATCCGTGTGATACTAGAGGCTGAATGAGATTGCTCTACAGTCAGGTAAGGAGCCTGCCTTGTACCTAAATGACATAGTGACCCCTCTCATCAGCCTATGAGATCTGCCTCCTTCCTTCGGTCCATCATTTTAGTCATAGAACTATTTAGAATCCCCAACCTCCAGTAATATAGAATGGCTCTGGATAATAGAGGAGTTCATGAGGTGTGGCAGCAGAAATATATATTTTACATATATAAGAGTTTCAAAAATACTCCAGCTATGTATCCTTCAGAAAAAAATCATCCTGTGAGTTGATCCTGTTGACAAATACAGGAATCAAGTGAGAGAGCCCAAGAAAGGAATAAGAGGGGAAAGGCCACCAGCCAGAGACATTAGTTCACATGAACCGAACTATAGTAGAAAGTTAAATTGATTATTGTAAAAAAAAAAAATGTGAGTACTAAAGTTAAAACAATCTTGAAAGTGACATATTAGAAAATGATAGTTTACATTATGTTATAATGATTGTATAATGATAAGTTGAGGGAAGGAAGCTCTTACTTAATCCTTATGAATCATACTACCATGTAATCCTCATTGCATATCAATATGACTTAGCTCATATAAAACTTAGAATGATGAAGACAAAGAGTTACTTTTGACAACTTAGAAAGACAAAAATAGACACATTTTAAACAATTTAATTAGTGAAAATTAACAGACTGTATAAACCAGACTCTAATCTGCAAAATTAATCACTGTTAGTTAATCACTATGAAATTAATATACTCTCCCAAGTGTCCATGCAACATTCATAAAGGCTGACCATATGACATTTAAAAAAGAATTTCAATAATTTCCAAAGACCATTATCTAATGTTCTCATAACAGTTATCTTTTCTTGACAGTCTGTCACCAATTTACTCAAGTAAAATCTACCCACTAATGTCTTGTAAAATTCTGTGGTTCCATGTTACCTCACCTCTACATTCACCTACATCAGCACGATGGTTTGAGAGGCTTTGGGAATAGGCTCAGTATTGTTAAAAGGAAACATTAGAACAATCAGCTTCTGGTTAAGATTTAGAAAGGTGACAAAGGTATGGATCTCAAACTCGCAACAAATGGATAAGTAATCTACAAAAATTATTACTTTTCTGAACCCATCAGTGAGAGATATCAAACATCAGCCAGCTTGTCTGACATCTAAGGAGCAACAAACAGACTTGGATCTGGTAAAGCTTGGGATGAGGTCAGCTGAAATAAATAGCCAGATCTGTTTCAAGAGTTTTCTTTCCAGTGGAAAATAAAGGTTAAGTCACAGGGGATTGACTGGTATATGTGCTGGATCAAGAAGATGAAAGCAGAAAAGCTCTTGATAGGTGGAGGAAGGGCAGAAGACATCATGGTAATGATCACCAAGTCCCCTATTCCCATAGAAGAAGGGAAGGACCATGAAGAATATCTACTTTAAAGCCAGTAACACGGGCAGTGGTGGTGCACGCCTTTAATCCCAGCACATAGGAGGCAGAGGCAGGCAGATTTCTGAGTTCGAGGCCAGCCTGGTCTACAGAGTGAGTTCCAGGACAGCCAGAGCTACACAGAGAAACCCTGTCTCAAAAAACAAACAAACAAACAAAAAAAGCCAGGAACACTGAGCATTTCTAGAACTGAAGTCTAACCTAATTTTTAATTTTTAAAAAATTATATTTATTTATTTATTTGATAATTTACTTGTGTGTATGTATGTTTATGAGTGTACTCACAAAAACACATACATGTCATGGTATGTACATGGAGGTTAGAAAACAATTTACCAGAATTAACCAGAGTTCTTTCTATCATATGAGGTCAAGCTCAGGTTGCTAGACTTAGTGGGAAGTACCTTTACCTGCTGAGCCATTCCACCACCCTCCCACTTTCACATGCTGTTTACTGCATGAAGGGAATAGCAATTTGGAGAGAGAGCCTCTCTGAAGTATAGAGTCATATAGAAAGAAGTCTAATACCCTAAATGACAACTACCAATGGCATCTCCAATTTCATGCCAAGCCAAGGCCAAGTTAGATGGAAGTAAAACAAGTGATTCACTGCCTCTAGGGTCAAAGCAGGCCTTGGCCAGTTCAATGTCAGGTCAAGGCACTGAACTTCCAACAGCAAACATTTAATAGAGGCAGTGGTTCTACTTTTAGATGTAGATACTGTTTTTCTTGAGATCAAGTATTCTGAATAAAATGTTTGGCCTTTCGCCTGCATTGACAATGCAAAGAAACAAGCATTCAGGAAGCTCATCTCTTACCAGAATGGTATCTAGAGACAAGAACCATATGGGAGAATTGGGAGGGAGAAAAAGAGGAGGAAGAAAGCTAAGAGAATAAGAAAAGATGAGAGAAAAAGTGGAGGAAGAAGCATTGAAGAAGTGGGCAAGAGGAGAGATATCAGGCAGATGTAAACACAACAGAAAAGAGAAGGAAGAGAGAAGAAAATAGAGAGGAATAGAGAAAAGAGATAGTAGACATTAAAAGGCTATGGAATGGTGTCATGTGAGTTAAGTATGCACTTGAGCTCAGAAATAGAAAATAAAATGAAAAAATATCATAATATAACGTGGAGGACTTTTTAATGACATTAATCAAACCCAAGATACAGGGATATTTTGGAGAACACTATCAAAAGTAAACAAACAAAATCCCTAAGATGCTTTGTGATCAAATTACTGAAAATCAGAAAAAATACTTATAGCAAACAGAAGAAAAGGCAGATAACAGATAGACTAAAACAGTGCCCAGATAAATTTAAAAAATGTTTTAAAAAGTTAAAAAAAAAAATAAATCACACAAGTCAAGTAACACCTATGAAGGCTGAAAAACAAACTTTTAAAAAGAAATTAGACAGGACTTTGTACTAGATAGAAATATCTTTAGAGTGAAATAAAAAGTTTTCTGAGCAAACAAAAACTGAGCAAACAAATTACCAGTGGCAACATACAATGAGATACATTAAATGAATTTCCTCAGGCAGAAGAAATGCTTGACAGGAAAGAAAATCTATACAAAGAAATGAAGAATGATGAAAATTATGAAACTGACACATTAGACATTCAAAGATATGGAATTTATTATGTGTAAATCACACCTCCATTTCTTTCAAAGACATTGCTGCTTGTGATTAGTGATTTTAACTTTAATTACTGAGAATACCTGTATTTTACATGTTTCTCCAAAGTTGTTGAGTTTTGGATATCCAGTGTCCTAGAATGTGACTGCTGTTGATGATAGCTTGTTTTAAAGCTTTTTAAATTATTGGCATTACTTATTATTATAAATTTATTTATTTATTTGTAATAGTGTGAGATGAGAAGGAGAACATGTCTGTTGTGGTATGTGTGCAGAGAGAGAGGAGAACTTACTGAATCCAGCTCCCTCCTTCCATCACGAGTTTCCAGAAACAAAACAAACTTGGATCAACAGGCTTGCACAACAAGAGCTTTTACTTGTTGAAGCATCTTACAGACCCAAAAAATGGCATCTTATAAAAATTCAATAAGCTCACAGGAGACTGTTAAATTGTTCTTGACTCTACATGACTGGTATCCTGATTACTTCCAGAAATTAGGACACAGGCCAAGGAAGAAGGATCACAAGCCACAAGAAAAAGATGAGGCCTTTGGAAGGTAATTATGGAGTCTCTAGTGGATACAAACACTGACTTTGGGTCTGGTTTGCTTTTGGAATTAAGAGAAAGAACTTTGCCTTGTAAGCCATCCAGTCTCTAGCACTGTCCACTGGTAAGCTAGTTCCCTTGACTAACATAACAGTTTCCAGGTTCACCTGGAAAAAACCCTTGAAACCATGTAAATTTTCTTTATCCCACCAGTCTTACTGCCTTGCTTAGTTACTTTTATTTTTGCTATGATAATCTTAACAAAAGCAAACTAAAAGCAGTAGAATTTGAGCTCTCAGTTCTCAATCCATCCATTGTGGTAGGAAAGTCCTGGGGCAGGATCCTAAGGCAACTGGTCACAATGCACCAGCAGTCATGAAGCAGAAAATGATGAATACTGGTGCTCAGCTTACCTTCTCCCATGTATACAGACCAAATCCCAGTCCAGGGAATTGTGTGTCAATCACACTGGCTCCTGGAATCTTCTGACAAGGCTCTAGTTTTCCTTGACCATGACTCTTGGAACTTTATGCTTCAAGCCTTCATGCTCTCTGTTCTATGATATAAGCTATTCTTCCAGATAGCCCTGCTTTTATTTATTGGAGGATAAATTTATAAATTAAAGTTTGATGCCATTTCCCATAGTCATGAAGTGTTCATGGATAGACGTTGCTAAACACAGTTCTGTAATTTCATCCAAGCTCCCAGACCACATTCCTATCTCCACTCCAACTTATATACCATGTTACTCTCCACAAGCCCTGAAATGACCAGTCTCCCAGCTATTCTTGTCATCCTCATCTCTTCTACATCTAACATACATGACACCTATCAGCTGCCCTCATGTAAATGATCACTTCTCCTTGATCTTTATCTTGCCAACTAGATACTGGCCTCTTCCAAGGTTCATGTCCTCCCTCTACTATATGCTTGATTCTGAAAAGACTATGTTTTCTGCTCTCTAGAAACCACCCAAGACATGGATAACACTTTGTCCTTTTGGCTCCTGTGAATGTCTCACATTCTCAGGCATCACTGCTCTCCACGGAAGAACGTTCCCTGTACCTTGAGTTTGATTCACTGTTTATGCTTCTTGTCCTATTTTCGGTTACTATTGCTAATTGCTAAAGACAGATGTATCTATTTCCTAACTTTTCAGGGCTCCTTTCTTTTAATTCTTTCTAGTTAACATTTAACCATTCACTTCCACTTTCATTTGTGAAGCCAGATCCTAGAACACAGTGAATATGGAAAATAAAAGCTTCTATTCAGAAGCAAAACTCCAACTTCCCTTGTAAATATCTCCACCACTGATTCACTACCAAACTTTTTTCTGCATGAGGCTACCTTCTTCTCATGCTTCACAACAGTGATGAGAAGCTTACTGATAACTCATCATTTATCTTATTCTGCTTCTTGCTATGGTTTATTCTATCCTTTATCGGGAAACACATTAAATGTGATCATTTGCTCTAAAAATGAAGAAGCTGAGATGACTTACAAGACGTGTAATGTCTTTCCTTTTCTTTCTTAGTTCTTCTCACTGAGATTAGGGGAAGGAAGGCATTGACTTTTACAATTTAAAAATGTAATAGAGCAATAGGAAGTATGAGACACCATTACAGTAGAATTTCCTGATAATATCATAGAAGGGCCTCCACCAAAGTGGATCCCAAGCTAGAAATTTGAACATAGGTGTGGAGTCCATCTTAACTAATTGTATGATCTTTGGCAAATCATTGCATATTTCTAAGCCCTCTGTTCTTACCTATAGAAAAAGAAAACTGATGGCTCTGTTTGGTTTTCTATAATCTGTGAATAAGAGAAGGGGATCTATTTCATGGACTACAGAGAAAAAACTGATGTCCCAGAGTTTTTTTGAGAACAGTTACAGATTATTCAAATTGGAGTTACTTGAGTCTGGTATTGCTATTGGATTATTTAAGTAAAAGGTTGAGATCTGGTCAATGTGTAATCCTGTTAACCTCAGGGCATGCATTTAACTCCTTTTTCTTTCTTGTGATTTGATGGCTCTGGAGGACATAAGAGATGCTGACTCTAAGGGGATCCTACTTCATCTGTTTTCCTGTCTTCTTTAGTTCACACAATCTGCAGTCATATGCCTTCTCTGGGGAACCATGGGAAAACACAGTCATGGCCCCATCCCATCATTCTAGGCATAGATCATTCTAGAGTAGGATAATTATCTCTTTGGTTATTGTAGTGCTTTGAGTGGAAAATATCCCACATGTCACCGGTCTTTGAACACTTAGTCCTCAGTTGGTGGCACTGTATGGAGAAGTTTAGAAGGCATGGGCTTTACTAGAGAAAGCATGTCACTGGGGGTGGGTTTTGAGAGCTCAAGTATTCATCTTAGGTAAAGGTAAATTTTACCCTTCAAATATAATTGTCATTTCAGAGGCTTACTGCCGAATAAGCTCTCCCTTTCTACATCTTTCTGAACTGTGGGTGGCTAATTCAATTCAGCTGAACTCTTCTCCAAGCTGGCTGATTCAACCTGGCTTCTCTTGGCTTCTGACTGAATTTCTCTGCTTGGCCTCAAACTGAGAATGTGTTCTAATCTTCTGGCTCCTTCTCATTCTCTGGTTCATTCTGTCATCATCTGCAACCTGTCTTTGTACTGAACTCATGAATTACTCAAATATATTGCACTGCACTCACTGCACAGACTCCCAACTGACTGGAACTGAACAGAAGTATATGAACTAAACTGAACTCCACTGCATTCAACTGAACTGCACTGAGCTGTACTAAATGAACTCAACTGAATTCCACTGCATTGCCTGAACTCAACTGACAAACTGATTCTCTCTCTCTCTCTCCTTGTGCTACTCGTAAATAGTTTTCCTCCTGAGAGCTAAGCATATCCTGTCTCCAACTCATTCTGTCAAATCTTCCTCTGATTCATCACTTTGTCTGCCCCCACAATTAGATGGCATTGTTTGGGGTTAAAGGTGTGTACTAAGGGCAGGTCTGATTTCAAGCCACATCATATAGACCTGATCTTCGTGATCAGAGCAGCTGTGTTGCTGGATTAAAATTCCTTTACAATCTTACTTTCAGTTTGCTTTCTTTGTTTTGTGTTCGCAATCAAGGTGTGATCTCTCTCATATTCTTTCTGTGAATTCCATGCCTTCCTACCATGATAGAATTACCCTCTGGAACCATAAACCTGAATAAACTTACCCTTCTAAATAAACAAATCCTATATTATGGAGTCTTATCACAGAAATATAAAAGTACCTAATACCAAAGTAGGTTCCATAGAGTGGACTATTATTATGAAGAACCTGACCATATTTTGGTTCTGGTTGTTTTTGTTTTATGTTTTAAATGTGGACGGCATTGGAACTTTGGGTTAGAAAAGTGATTGAATACTGTAAACAGAGCTTAAAGGGTTAGCCTATTAGGAACCTGGAAGACAAAAGTATTGAGAGCAATGTAGAATGTAGAGGTCGTAATTAAGAGGTTTAGAGGGGAACAATATATCAACAACTGGGCTAAATCCTATTACTATGGTATTTTGGCAAAGAATAGGGCTGCTTTCTGACCTTGTCCTACAAACTTGCTTGGAACTAAATGAAAAATAATAGACTATTTTCATTGGTTGAGGCTATTCAAGGGAACAAAATAGTGAATCCAAAGATGGCTATTATTAACAATTGTTATGAAGATCTACAATAAAAGAAAGCAAGCAGCGTAGAAGGAAATGCAAAAGGTATACTGTAAAGAAAAAAAGAACCCTTGGAAACCTAATGTTGCAGCCAAGGCCTGTATTAGAAGAGAAAAGGGGTTAGTACCATCAATGAGAGACCTCCTTCTTTGCCCTGAAGTAAAGGGAAGGGTACTCTGAGGGTATTACTCAACCCAGCTGAGCTTGCTACTTGTGAAAAAGAATATAATGCAATACTCCTAGATGGCACTTTTTGGGGAGTTTTGAGGACTGTGGTCTTTCTGGAGAAAATGTGTTACTTGGGGGGGGGGGTCAAGAGATTAAGTCTTTGCCCTACTTGCAGTTTTTTTTCTTCATGCTTGTGGTTAATAGGTGAACTCTTACTTTTCTGTTCTCATTGCTATGCTGCTTTTGCTGTGTCTGCTCATAATGATAGACTCTCATCCATCTGGGTAAAAGTAGTTCTGTCCTGCCTAATGCTGTGACCCTTTAATAGAGTTCTTCATGTTGTGGTGACCCACAACCATAAAAATATTTTGTTGCTACTTCATAACTGTAATTTTGCTACTGTTATGAATCATAATGTAAATATCTGATATACAGGGTATCTGATATGTGACCTCACAAAGAGATCATGACCTATGGGTTGAGAACCACCATTCTAGAACAATAAGCCTAAATAAATTTTTCCTTATAGGTTGTCTTGGCCATGGCATTTCATCATAGCAACAGAAAAATAACTAAAACAACTATTAAACCTGGTATCACAAGCAAAACACGCATGGGATTAGCATACAAGTTATGATCCTTAAGCCAATTGGTGGGGTTGTAAAACTTACTGCAATTTAAGAGTTTGGCTCATCAATTTCCCTCTCAGATATGGCAGGGATATGATACTATTTAGTGACGGTAGAAGGCAAGATTTTCCTGATGCTGAAACCACTTTCAACTAAGCAAGAAGACACATCCTTCAGCTGGGAAGCTTCTGAGTTGCCACAGCTGCTTTGGGAGATGTTATTCTAATAGTTATACCTTAGAATTGTTAGTTATGTTATATTAAAGTGTTATAAGAGTATATTTAAGAAGTCTATAAATCAGTTTTTATTGTAGTACTAAAGATGCTAATCTTTAAAGAGGAAATAATGGATGGTGTTTTGCTAGAACTTTCTATGAACATTTTACTGTGCCAGTTTGGTAGGAGTCACAAAGAGTTGTTGCTCTCATTGACTCTAACTCTCATTATGAAGGAAAACACACTCACACATCTTTTTTTCCAAAGGATATGCAATTGTTATCCATGATGAGAAACAGGTTTATTAGCAATTTCACCATAGAAATTCAAGCAGAAATAAAGGCATCTGGGTTATTACAAGTTATTAATTTTGCATGTTAGTCAACTTCAGTGAAAGGTTTCTTTTTTTGGTGCAAGGTGCAAATTTATCTTCTGATTTGGTGGATGTTTTAAAGCACAACACTTCTAGTCTGAGTTTGCATTGCTCATATGTACAAACTCCCATTATGTATTCAATGTGTTTCCTCATGTGTTTTTGAAGAGTGTTAGATGGGACAGTGAAATGCCCAGATGATCTGCAATGGAGCAAATGGGTGCACTGGAAGGTGACAGAACTTCCAGTATGCTCAGGAGGCTGCTGTGATCACCTACATTCAAGTGGCAAATTATATGACATAAAAGTCAACATCTTTATTTTCTGGGTGGGCCAAGAAGAAAGGTTCTGAGAATGAGATGAAAACTGAGGTGATAAAGATGTGAGAGCAATAGAGAACAAGTTCTGATTTGGAAACAAGACTGAATGGCCTTGGGGACCCTATGGTGGTAGTACATAAATTTTCAGCGGTATCTACAACATTGTAAGAATTCTCACCAAAAATCTAGGTGCCATAATCTCACATTGAGCAGCTGACTGACCAGTCAAAATGTAGAACAATGGGGTGACAGTGAAATATCAACTGGGAAAGACAGAAAATACAAATTATGAACAGGGAGGGGCAATTTCAGAGAAAAAAGAACAAGGTCCAAGAACAAGAAGAATTTCAGAGAGAAGGAAGAACAAGGTCCAGGATGCAAAGCCCAAGGTCAGATACTCTTTACTGCTGATAAAAGTACCAGAGGCCTCAGATAGAAGGCACTGATCTCTCATAGTGATTATGATATCATCAGTGCTTGAATTATAATTTGAAAAAATATAGATGGAAACATTTTAGATGCAAGATATTGCCTAAGGACAGCTTATACTTTGTCCCCACGTCTGACTCAGAAGCACTCCACCACCTACCAGTTTATATGACAGAAATTTGATCCCTGATACAGTGATATCATGAGGTAAAGGTACCTTTAAGAAATGCAACTTCTTGGTAGGTAAATACATTTTTGTTTGATGCTGCTTTTACAAATGATTTTAAGGTAGTTACCTAGTTAGTTCCTGTGTTGATTAGTTTTGACTGTGACTGTGAACTTGACATAACATAGACTCTCTTGGACAGAGAGTCTTAACAGGGAATTAGCTGCATTAGATTTGCCTATAGACATGTCTGTGGGAAATTTTTTTGACTGTAACTTGACATTGAAAGATCCAGCCCATTGTGGGTGGCAACATTATCTAGATTTGAGGACTTAAACTGTATATGACAAGATAAAAGCTAAACAAAACAAGCAAGGATTCATGGAATTAGTTTGCTACCAAAGACAGCAGATAATCTCTGCTCCTGTCTATAAATGTGAAGCTTTAAGTTCCTGCCTTGACTTCCCTACATTGAAGGGCAGTAACCTGGATTTGTAAGTAAAATAAACTCCTCATAAGCTACTTGTTAGGATAGTTTAGCACAGAAATAGAAATGAAGCCAGAACAAAATTTAATACCAGTGGGTTCGTTGCTGTGATGAGAACCTGATCATATTATGAGGAGGAATGTGGAATACTTTGGAGCTTTGGGATGAAATGCTATTGAATGTTGTTGGGAGAGCTTAATGGGTCATTTTAGTGGAAGCTTGGGAGATAGTATTGCTAAAAGAAATATGCCTGTCTCACTGGATTTCAGAGGGAAGCAATGTCTTAATTGTACTTTTGGCAAGGGACCATTTTATGTGATAGTCTTGCTAAGATTCTTGTGTGCTGGTTAAACTGGAATGTGCTAGTTAGTTTCAAAATTAACTTGAAAAATCCTACAATCACCTGTGAAGAAAGTCTCAACTGAGGAATTATCTAGATCAAGTTGGCCTGTGAGCATGTCTATGGAAGATACTCTTGATTATTAATTAATTAAGCCTACTGTTGGTGGTAACATTTACTAATATGGTGGTTTGAAAAGGAATAGCCCCCATAAGCTCATAGATTTGAATGCTTGATCACTGGGGAGTAACACTGTTAGGAGTTGTGGACTTATTGAAGTACATATGGCCTTGGTGGAGGAAGTATGTCACTGGGAATGGGCTTTGAGGTTTAAATCGCTCAAGCCAGGCCCAGTGTCTCTCTTTCTTCCTACTGCCTAATTATCCAGAGGTAGAACTCTTGGCTTTTTCTCCAGCACCATGTCTGCCTGACTATCATTATGTTTCATGACATGACAATAATAGACTAACCTCTGAACTTGTAAGCTAACTCAATTAAATGTTTTTATTTATAAGATTTGCTATGGTCATGGCATCTCTTCAATAATAATTGAAGACTGACTAAGATATGTAGGCTGAACTCTGAATGGTATAAAAATAAAGAAAGCTAGATGGGTGCAAAATGAAGCAGCATGAGAGCATTAGTATTCCCTTGCTCTTGGCTGTGGTGCATTCTGACCCAAATCTTTCTCTGAGTCCTTTCTCAACACCTGATATGCCCTCTCTCAGTCACTTTGTAACACAATGGCACACATAATGATGTTCTCACCAGAAGATAAGCAGGACTACCTCACAGTGAATTTTTAGCCTTCAAAACTATGAGCTCACACATCTGGATTTTTAAAAATGTTACCAACCCCCATTGATTCAGTTATAGCAATAAAAAGAAGACTGATAGGTCATGTCCCAGCCTTGGTTATTTTTCTTCTCCAAGATGTTATAGTTTCATGACTTCTTTAGAGTAGGAGTTTATAGACAAATGAAAAGTGAGGGAACAGAAAGTCTTTGTCAATCTGTCCTGTAGAAAGAGTCTTTTATGATTATGCTCTATGGGCTTGCCAGATACAGATTGTTTATTCTCCCATGAGTGCTTTGCAGGATTCATAGATATACCTCTTTCCAACTACAGCACTGTGGTTCCCTCAGTCCTGTTCCTTTGGCACAATGAAATGTGTCTCCTTTTGTAGGCCAGTTATGATTCCTCCCAGTACCCTTTGCATTCAGAATATGCAACCAACCTTTCACTGCAGAGGTCTTATACTTTAGAGGTCTTCTGGGCAGATCACATGTCACTGCAATGGCCACATGGATTTCAGGAGCAAATGATTTGTTTGGGCATAGGCATTTCTATGGAAGATTGCACTAGGTCTTTTGAAGGGGAAACTCTGTGTGTGGGAGGCATGGAACTGCTGTGACTACAGCCATGGGCTCCTAGGCCCCTTCTACAGGGTCACAGAGCCCAGAAAAAGTCTTGGAAAACATCCAGTAGTGCAGATGTGGGATTCCTCCAGTGGACAGCTGCAGCTTTACTCCCCAAGAACCTTCCTATGACTCTCAGGTCATATGGATACACTCTCTTCCTATGGGTATACCAGGAGCCTGAGATCATTTCTGCTTACTTCTTTCTTTGATCTCTTCCCACAGCCACGAGACCACATCATGATGTAAGCTCTCTTTATTTCCTTTTTTTTTTTCATCTTCAGATGTATTTCCCAATGAATGTTTTGAACTGCTTAGCATCTGCTTCTTAGAATATCTGAAATAACAGAGCACAGACTGCCAAACCAAGTCCTTCATCCTTTAGAATTCACAGGCAGAAGGTCAGCCCACACAGACCTACACTTGATAGCTGGTCCTTCAAATGATATGATCTAAGAAAACAGAACTTGTTTTCATTGGGAACTTAGGATAAGGAGCAACACACATGACAGGGGAAAATGTGTGTTATACATACATATTTCTATGTAGGAGATACGGTATGCCATTCAAGGCTGTATGGAGAAGCATGATCTTTTGGGAGACTGAGGAAGAGGTGAGGTTATATTTATGATGGACACACATGAGGGAAGAGATGAAAAAGGAACAACAGAATGCATGAAATCTATGTGATGACAAAGATTCTGACACAGAGGCATATAGTCTTTCAAGGTTGGCTTTAGGGGTTGATGATTGATTGATTGTGGTGCTAAAGATGAAGTCCACAATGCATAGCAGGCAAGTGCCATATCCTACAGATCCTTATCATTTGGAAATGCAAGACAATGACAAAAAATGCAGGAAAGTGCCATAAAACAACAACAACAACATTAAAAAGCAACGAGAGACTTGTAAAACCCAAAGTGCAAATGTAGACTTGTCCTAAAAGATATCCCTCCTCCCGTCCTCCCTTCTGTCTTTCTCTCTCTCTTCCATCCATCCTTTACTACCTCTCTTCATCCTTTACTCCCTACCTCTCCCTCTTTCTCCCCCCTCTCTCTTTCACACACACACACACACACACACACACACACACACACACACCATTGAACTTTCTATGTAACAGAGGCTAGCCTTGAACTCTTGGTCCTCCTGCCTCATTGACCTGCTTCCTAGAATTACAGATGTGTACCACCATACACACTCTACGGTATCAAATATAGGGGTCTGGAGAGATAGCTCAGTAGTTAAAAACACTAGATACTCATCTAGAGGACCAAGGTTTGATTCCCAACACCCACTTGGTGGCTCACAACTATCTGTAACTGCACTCTCAAGGACCTTGATGCATGCAGTAAGAGTGCATAAAATGCAGGCAAATCACTCATATGCATGAAATAAAAATATATCAGTTCTTTTAAAACAAGTTAAAAAGAGTGCTAAATCCATTGTTAAGGAAAGTTACAAGGTACAGCGAGGGCACTGTGCCATGAAGGTCAAAGAGATCGAAACAATGTGGGTGGTTGAGAAAAATCTTAGCATTTAGAGGCCTTCACATCTGATTGGAAAGGCATACAAGGCCAGCTGAGATTAAAATGATGCCATCATCTTTGTCTTTTCACGTACATGGAGAATGAAATAAAATTAGATTTCTTTCATAAGCAAAGCACAAAACAAACTGCAAATATCTTAAAGATCTAAATGTGAGCAAATCCTTTAAAAACTAGTTATGTCTAATACAAAAGAAACAGCAAAATGTCACAATAGGATGGCATTTTGTAACTATATCAACAAAAACAGAAATCTTCAAGATAAGAAATTTCTGTGTAACCAGAGACACCATAAACAAAATTAAGATATACCACAAAATGAAGCATTATTGTGCATGTAACAAGCAAAACACTGACATTTAACTATAAGGAAACTCTGGCAAATAAATTTATAGAAATAAATGGAAAAAATAAACAGGAAGGTGCAAAATAACAATTCTGAGATGAAAATCAGGGTAGAATGAATGTGGGAACACTGCTCTACCTGCTTGTAACCAGAAGGATTCAAACAACACTACTGTGACATATTCTTTAATACCACCCGACTAGCCAAGATCTTTAAGTCAGAGGGTACCAAATGGCAGTAAGAAAGAGGAAAAATAAGAACTCTGAAATACTGCTGGTGAAAATACAAATTGTCACAAGTATTTTGAAGATTCATTTGGCAATATCTAGTAAGAATTCATGGCTGTGTCCTGACAATCTGACAATTCCACGTGTTATACAGAACTGGGAGTAGCTGAGAGTAGTTCTCTCTCACATGCACACACATGCCAGCAAGTGTCTGTGTTTAAGGGTTAGAAAGAATTGTTAAAAAGAAAAGATTGAGAAGGGTGAGAGAGATAACCGCCCACTGAGGAGAATGGAAGAAAGGAGGAGGGAGAAGTACACAGACAGCACACGTGGTAAAACTGCAAGCCCAAGTGTTTCCAACACCTTGTTGTCCTCCCAATTATTTCACATGGAGTTGGTTTTGCACACACCAGCTGGTTCCTCAGGATGTGGCTTGTGACCCAAACTGTCATCCATACCAACTAGTGAAAAGATTTACCACAAAATCTGTTCCCTAGAAGCATGTTGACTACAGCATAAACGGCATTCTCCTCACACTTCTCAAAGGGGAAAACTGAACTTTGCCAGCCACTTGGAGGATTATTGGTGGTCTAGAAAAGGTAACTAAGTGGCCTGAAAGGGCTAGTTTATCCACAATGCATCACGGCGTCCCAACTGCCTGTATGACATCTGCTTACAGAATGGATCCTGTAGACAAACAGAAAGTATTAGCAAGCGGGTACAGGAGGGCCAAATACTTTCTATTTAGAGGCATTGGGAAGACATAACTCTAAGTCCTCCAGTGAGAAAATCTGCTCTCACCCACAGCCGGATGGAAAGGACCATCAACATTCATTTGGACTCTGAGTGCCCTGGCAGGAGAGACAGAAGGCTATCCTGTTAAATCATTTAATCAGCCAAGGTGGGCAGCTGCCTCACAGATAATGCTGGTGGGGGACAATGAAAGACAGATGATTTACCAATTAAATGCATCAGGCTTCCCAAACACTGGGCCCAAGGACTGGAGTGCCATGTGTTTCCGCCAGACGCAGATCTGTCTTCATAAGCAAATTAGGCTTCAAGTTTGTAACTCATATGTCCACCCCCCTCCTTTACTTCCACCCCCTATGCACACACAAAGAGGATTGCATGTTAATGAACAAAGCTCAGACTTTTTCCATTTCTCTGCTTGTCAAAAATCTCTTTCACCTTCACGACCAACAGTAAATCACACGTTCTGCTTGAGCAGGTGCTCAGGAAAAAGAAAGAAAAACCACCAAATGGCTATCCTAGGAAAGAGGCCTTTTCAGAGGCTAGGCATTCAGTGTGCTGTAAAGCAGGAATGATAGCCTGCGTGGAAACAGGGAAACTCATTCTGGCCATTCTTCTATAAATGCAGTGTCTGGTGCAGACCAGAATTCAAAAGCAAGCCCAAGCACCAGCTCACCAGGCAGAGCCAGGCTAACAGGAAGATCAGGAACAGGAACAGCCACCATTTAGAGACGAGCTCCCAATGGGGTTTTGTGCAGTCACAAGCATTTATTATTCTTAACGTATTTGTGTTATTAGTATTTAATTTTATATTTTTAATATTACTTTCATTTGACAGATGGAGAATCAGAGAAGTTAAATGTTTTTCCTAAGTTCACACAAAGAAGACTTGCTATTAAAAATTGGAGGATTTTCAACTTATATATTATCTTTCCAAGATTTCTAATTCTGAAATCTTGTGAATATAGATAGAAACATCAGGAAACCATGGAGATGCTACTTGAGATGACTCAGTTTCTGTAATTAGAAAGAAAGATAAGAATTGGGTGGGGCAGATTAAAGGTCAAAAATGAAAAAAAATACAAATAAGTGAAAAATAGAATCAGAAAACTTTAAAGAGTAAAAAGAAATATTCAGAGATTTGGAGTAAAGATATTTTCTCACTTTAGTTTTGCTCAAAAGGCCAAAACACAAACTGCACTCTATTTTGTCTGTCTGTCTGTCTGACTGACTGATTGTAGAAAAGAAGATATACAGTCATAAAATGAAGTTCTGGACATTGAAATGTCAGCTGATGAACTAGACAAAAGGAGACTCCTGCCTAGTGAATGTTCCCAAACAGAAATGCATATGTGGAACTCTCAGCCCAGTGAGTCTTAGAAGTGATTGATCTCAAAGACACAGCATTACCAATGAGAAAAGGGGAGCTTACTCTATAATAGAGCTGGTAGGAGCCTTCTGTCCATCTCAGCAGTACAGGCACTGTTTGGAATGACAGGAACAACACAGAGAAAGAAAGAGGCAACAAAGAGTGCTGTGCTCAGTCCCCTTCAGGGAGCTTCTGGGGTGGTCTTGTGAAGATCTGCTTTAGGCATCTGAAAGGCTATGCCCTGCAGAGGAAGATCCCTGAACTTTACTATTCTATCACATCCATTCTCTAGAGATGCTGCCAGTATCTTTGTAAATACATGGCCCTGGAAACTGATGTGCATAATTTTATATAACACTTATCATCATCTTTTTCAGTTTTCTAAAGGAATTTTTTTTTTTGAGTTGGGAAAAATATGGAAAACTTCATTCATATTGTTTAGGTTCTAACTTGAAGACAAGAATTAAGGGTGGATCAAAAGAGGTACCATAGTCTTCACATGCCCTGTCAGTAATAGACTAACCATCAGGATAGTGATGCTGTAATACACATGAGATTGCCTTTTAAGGGAATATTTTGAAAATAGCACAGAAGAAAGTTTTCCAGTAGGTCTGAGCCAGTGAGCCTGTGAGGAGAGCTCAGGCCATGAGAAGAAGCTGACATCTCTCTCATTAACTTCCATGTGAGCAGTGTAAAGGATGCACTTAAAAAACAAAGATGATGCCGACATGATGGGAGTATTCATTGGCATCTACTGTCTGAAGCAGGAGAACAGGTGCTTCACATCAGCCTGTGAAACATCTTATCTACATGCTGATACTTCTGCCAAAAGCTCAGAGATTATTTGATGTAATCAGAACAGAGGTTGGAAACACAGACAGTGTTCTTCTGCTGTGTACAAAAGGTGGTGTGGCTGCCACTGGGGTGCCTTAGAGCACAGGATGTGTGTGTGTGTGTGTGTGTGTGTGTGTGTGTGAGAGAGAGAGAGAGAGAGAGAGAGAGAGAGAGAGAGAAACCTGGAGGTATTCTGCAGAAAAACCTGAAGAGCATCCAGGAAGATAAAAGAATGACTGTGGAGTTAATGATATTTCTATAAACACAAAAGGCACAGAGTTCTAGCATACCACATACCAGACGAAAGGAGACAAGTACTGAAGCACACACAGGCACTGTCTAGTAAAGTCTGAACTTCAAGGAAAGAATGTTAAGAGCATAAAGGTATTGCTTCTGGCTCTGCTGCTAAGTAGTTGCTTGACCGCTTGACCTTGAATGGTTCCTATAATCTGTGCTGATGCTCCCAAACAAAGGGATTAGAGTCCATTAGACCCACTTGCATGAAGCAAGCTTTCATTGAGCCACTAACATAAACTCCATGAAAGTGAAAAAGCTGGGTAACAGTCACAGGACAGAATATGATGTCATTTCATTTTTAAAAACACCAAATCAAGATGAGGCACACAGAATTTTAACATAGAAACCTAGAGAAAAAAAAATTGCCAAGTGAAGTGACTACTGAAGTCAGCCACAGAGAAGGATGAGTGTGTGGACTTTTATTTATAACACCAAAATAATCAGTGTCTACTTAGAAAGAACTGAAGGAATAACTTCTGACTGCAAAAGACAGCATCTAACATGGAACAACTAAATGGTTAATCAGACTGCTTTCTCTGATGGGTCTAGAGAAATCATTTGTTTGAATGTTTCACAAAGGCACGTGTTTTAAAAAGTATAAAATTTATGGTAGAAGGAAGAGTGTGACTGGGGCACTTAAGGAAAGAGATTTCATGAGAGAGTTGGTGCTGGTGTTAAATGAGAATTGGTGTTCATGCAAGGGGGCTTGACCTTAAATAGGGATCCATTTCATATTTCTAGTCAAAAGGTTTGCTGGATTGTTATCTCTCTATCTCTCTCTCTCTCTTTTTTTTTTCCTTAAGGATAGTCCTGAAGATGGATTAGAAAGAACTAGAATAAAGAGGTTGTTTCAATGACTATGCTAATAAAAGGCTAGAGTTGCCAAGAAAAAAATGGCAGGAAGAGGTGAGTTGTCAGAAGGAAAGCTCATCATTCTCAGGTCCACAGACTTAGCTTGAGGGGGAGAGGACCTCAAAGACAGCATTTATCTGGAGATGGGGACACTGCTGAGCTTGTAAAAATTGACCTAGGCATTGGTTAGTTCTCATGTGAGAGGCTCAGGCTCAGACTCTGCATTCCTCTCTTTTGTCTTGTGGATAGCACCCAGGCCATATTTTCAAGAATCATTCATAAGTACAATTTCCATTCCAAAGATGAAAACATGAAATTACCTAATTCAGGGACCGTCCCAATGGCCAAATCAAATCAATACCTGGTTGATCTGATCAACTGCATGGAAACTGGCCATTATGATGGCAGAGGGAAGAGGAACATTCAATAAGAAATGATTGATTCATTGTTCCATATAAAGGGAACACAGACATGGATTTTATTTCAAATGATCTGGGTGAGAAAATAAAAGCCGTGTAAGCTCTGAGGAAATGTGTGGTTTTCTTTCTTGAAATAACTCAATTTCCATACCTGATTTCATAAGTTGGGCACAGAGCACAGGGAGGGTATTCCACCTCAGTTTCTCCTGCAGCAACCTTGATCTTCCTGCTCTCCTGGCTCAGGGGAGCTGGAGGGAGCTGGAGGAATTCCTGGTTCCTGTTGCCACACTCCCCTGCACTTCCTGATTGCTACTGAAACATGAAATAAGAAAATGGCACTGGAACAAACACTGGAACATTTTCAACCCATTAGGTCTAGAATATATTTGAATTCTTGCTCTTGAAAATGACTCCCTTCCTCATTTAATGGAAAAAAAAAAAAGGAACTTTTTAAAAAAAAAATCTATGTAGAGCTACCCCATACCAATGTTTGATCTTTATAAATGTAGAAACATTCTTGGTCCTTCTCTGCCTTGTACAGAATCAATGACCCAGAGATTTCTGAGATCATAGAAGATTTTGAACTAGAGGATGCTGGGAATAAATAAGGATAATATTTGTCAGGGTTTTTTGTACAGTTGATAGACATAGGGGCCAGGCAGAATAATGGCAAGTCACACTGTTGAAGGTAACCTGCTGGTACTGAAACCTGGCGTTTGACACTCCAATCTAAGCCCTTCGCTGTGCACTTTGAAGCTTTGGGATAAACGAAGGGAAAGCATGACAACTTCTATTCCAGAAACAAGGAAGCCAAGCAAGTCCTGAGAGAAACCAACAACCTCACTGGCATTCTCAGACTAACACTGGTTCTCAGCAAACACTGGCAGCTGCTGTGGAACACTCCAGCATGGGCAAAACACTCTCAAGAGGTGCCCTCACTAATTCTCCTTGTCAGAGCTTTCTCCTTTTATATGACATTTGTGGAAAGGATTCTACAATCTTCTGTGGGTATGCTCAGTAGTGATCTAGCCAGAACCAGTGTTGAGTGATATCAGCTGAGTGTTTACTCACAATAAAACACAACCTGTTTCTTGAAGTGATCACACCACTGGGAAGACTAGTCTCTGCTCTCTTGCCAGTCTCACAAAGGAAACCTCAGGACACAATTAGTGAAATGAAAATTCAAAACACATGGAGTTTCTAGATTGTATTTATTTCTTCTAAAAGACCAATTCCTCCTTATTTGGCAAACCCCACTCCACCCCCCTACGCACACTCAAGGCTTGCACAGAGTTTACAGGTATCTTGTGTGCTCCATATCTTCAAATGTGGATGCACACAAGATAATATCTAGTGATAAAAGAGGAAGAGGAGGGAGGGCAGGTCTTGGGATTCTGAAGCTGGTTGAGAGTCCTCTGCCTCTCACTATTTGTTTTCTTCATAACTCAAGCTTTGGCGGGCAAAGTGATTTAAACAAGTGACAGAATCATGGGAAGTTACTACTTCTGAGGGAAATTAGTGGAAATTTTAATTGACATTGAAGTGTCCATCCAGTCAGTGAAAATTGATAGGAAATATCCCAAATTACCTGCAGGTGGACTTCTCAAGTTCTTGTCTCTAGACCCCATTATTAGCCCCAAGGAAGTACTTGGGGTAATCACCAAATTTAAAATGTTTAAACATCTTTAGTTTCTGGATAAATGCCCACAGCCCCCTTGTCACAGTCTGTACTCCATTCTCTGTATGTGTGTGTGCATGTGTGTGTGCCACACTCTACACTCATGTGTGCACATGTGTGTCCACATGTGCATGTGGAGATCATAGGACAGCCATCCTTCTTGGTTTTTGAGACAGGGTTTCTCATTTTCCTAGAGCTTTTCAAGTAGACTAGGCTAGCTGACCAGCAAGCCCCAGGAGTTCATCAGTCTCTACCTACCCAGTGTTGCTATTACAGATTTCCAATGCTACATTGGACATTTTATGCTGGTGATGGGGATCAAACTTAGGTCACTGTGCTTGTGTGTCAGACACTTTAGCTACTAAATCTATTGCTTGTTTATTTACACACAGAATGGCCCCTTTTAGTCAAATATAACTTTGTAACACCAAACATTGGCATTTGGGAAATATTTCCTCTTATATAATTCAGCTCTTCCAAATGCTGGCATGTCTCACTACTCAGTAACATATTCTCCCCTATTGACATCACCACTAATCTCATCAAAGAGGTTGTGCTGGCTAGATGTTGACTTGACACAAGGCTATAGTCATTTGGGAAGAGGAACACTAAATGGAGAAAATGTCTCCATAAGATTGGCCTATAGGCAATGTGTCAGGTGTTTTCTTGATTAATGGTTGATGTGGAATAGTCCAGCTCCCTGGTCCAGCTCAACCAATGGTCCTGAGTTGTGTAAAAAGCAGGCTAAACAAGCCATGCAGAGCAAGCCAATATGCAGCATTCCTCTGGGGGTTCTGCTTTAGTTCTTGCCTATAGGTTCTGGCCTTGAGTTTTTCCCTGACTTTCATTGATGATGGACTGTGATTCACCTTAGTTCATCAAGCTTTGGTAGGAGACATATGTTGTTTGCTAGAATTCTACATTTTGCTTAAAGGCACAAATATTATCACTAGCAAAAAAAAAGTTCTCTTAACATACATTCTTCTAACTGAAATTTTGTACCCTTTGACTAACACCCTGCAGCTGCCTCCTTCCCAGACTCTGGTCACCACTCTCTGCCTCTTAGTCTGGCTTTTTCAGATTCCACACATAAGTGCAATCAGGATATGCTTTCTGGGTGCTAGGCTTCTATACTAAAATGTAACACTCTTTAGGTTCATTCATGTCATCACAAAGGATAAGATTTACTCTTCTTTAAGGCTAGATCATATCCCAAGGTGGATATTGTCTTTATACATTTATCTGCTGATGGACACTTTTGATGTTTTCAGTTAGATAGTAATTCTGCTCTGAAAGTAGACATTCAGACCTCCATCAGCATTTTGGTGCTAAGTAGAAGACTGCTATATTACATGTGTACTCCATGTTCATTTTCTTTTTAATACTCCCTCAGTTGGTCTCCAAAGGTTGTCCCAAGTAATACTCACCAGCAGCAACACCTGTTATCTTTCCTCATGAAATGGTTTTGATAGCTGTGAATCAGAAACACACTGGAGGGGGGGGGATTCTTCCCCTCCCTAGGGCACTGGGCAATGTGTTGAGCATTGCTCAGCTCTGTTAAACACTGTTAAGTGGCTGTTAATGTCAATAGCAAGTTCTTATTATAGCATTCCTCATATTTATTTTACTGTAAATAAGTAAAGACATCAGGGAATGGGGTAATCTGAATCCCTAATTGGTAGCTGTTAGATTCTTCCCTAGTGTCCTGGCTTCCTTGACTGTCAGCCAAGACACCAGCAGAGTATCCTCTAGCCATCACTAACTGCACTGAATACTCTACAGCAGTGTTCTTAACCTTCCTAATAATGTGGTCCTTCAATATAGCTCCTCATACAATGGTGACCCCCATTAAAGTCCTTTTGCTGTAATTTTGCAACTGTTATGAATTATAATGTAAACATATGTTTTCTGATGGCCTTAGGTGACCCCTGTGAAAGGGTTTTTTGACTTCCCCTTCAAAGGGGGCAGGTTGCCACTCACAGGTTGAGGAACACTGTTCTACAGGCACCTAATGAGAGCTACACAATAACTGCAGTTTCTTGGTGGTAGAAGACAATTTCAACTCACTTCCATCAGATTACAGCTCCCTGCCATCAGAAGCCCTGGGCTAGGAAGCTCTCCATGACTCCGTGGAAGAGCTTTTCCTGGCTGAACCCAGACTCCTTTCTGGGTGGAGAATAAGAACCCCTTATAGCTGACTAGTCACTGATTAACACTTCTGTGTACCTTGGATTTGTATTTCTGTTGTGGTTAGTGGAGATGAGGATCAGTGTTGCACCTGTTGTACAATTATGGGTTTCTTCTCCTTGGTGTATTTATTTGCTTTCTTGATGTTGACATTTTTATATCCCTTATCTATTTTGTTTGCATATATTTTCTCTATTCTTTGGTTGTTTCTTTACTTGGCTCATCTCCCATGCAGTACAGAAGCCTTATATTGTGAACAACCCATTAGTTCCCTTTAGGCTTTGTTGCCCATACTTTTTGGTCATATTAAAAAGTATCAATTTGAAGAGTAATTTCATAGAGCATCCCCCATGCTTGATTTCTGGCTCATGATTAAGTCTTTAAATTGGCTAACTCTATCTAATTTATTTCTATGCTTGCATGTGAGGTAAATAGAGGTCTGATTTTATTCCTCAGAATGAAAACTACATCTAGTTCTCTCAGAAGCATTTATTGAAGAGACAATCCTTTCTTCCACTCTATAATTCTGGCATTTTTATTTAAAATCATTTGATCATAAATATTATACATTTATTTTTACTTTCTCCATTCTGTACATGTTTTATGTCATGCTTCTTTGGTGACTAAAGCTTTATAATATATTCTGAACCCAGGTTATGTGATCCCTCCTTTTTTGCCATTTTTGCTCAAAGTTGTTTTAACTATTCAAATTTTTGTGGTTTTATATAAAATTGTGAGCTGGTTTCTTCCAATATCTTTGGAAAATATCACTAGAATTTGTACAATGAACCTTCAGCTTTCTTTTTGAAAAACATCAGTATTTTAACAACAATTTTTCCAACCTGTGAGCACAATCTCTTCTTTCATTTAGGTCTTTGTTCTTCAGTTTGTTCCTTCAAAATCTTATACAGGAGAGAGGTCTTTTACATATTTGGTGAAGTTTACTGTGAAGCATTTATTTGATGTTTTCATAGTTATGATAAGTGACATTGTTTTCTTAATTTCCTTTTCAATAATAGTATGCGAAATGCTTCGATTTTTGTGGGTTGCCTGTGCTTCCTATAACTGAATTCTTTTGTTAGTACTGACAGGTTTTTGTTGTTCTTGTTTGGTTTTTGGCGGAGTTTAAGATTTTTTCCAATATGATATCATGTTATCTGCAAACAAAGACAAATTGTTTTCTTTCCAATTTGTATGGCTTTTATTTTTTTCTTAGACTAATTGCTGGAGCTTTCAGTGCTCTATTGAATAGAAATAGCCAAAGCAGCTATCCTTGTCTTACTGCAGGTCTTAGAAAAAAGTTTTCATTTTTTTTCCCACACAATATTGCATTCGTGCTGAACTATACCTAGCCTTTATGGATTCAGATGCAGTCTTTTATAACTATTGTTTCAGAGATTTGTCATGGAAGGGTGTTAACATTTATAAAATACTTTTTATGTACCTATTGAATGTTATAGTTATTTATTAATTAAATAACCCTTATCTGTGAAGACGTGGTTCACGGCAGTATGAATTAACTCAGAAGACAAGAGGACTCCAGCACTTACAGGAGGAAGGAAGCATGAGTCCTTGTTCCATCTCAGTCTTTACGCTGCCAAGAAAACAAAGGGTACATAATATCCCCTCTCTACATCCATTTAATCTTGTGTCAGATGAATACTTGTACATGAGCAACAATTCTTAAATTTTCTTTAAAAACAGAAATCTGAAATTGTCTCCTCCTGGTTAAATGGATATAGGTTCAGACACTGTGCCTGATAAGAATGGGTGGTCTGAGACCCTTTGCCTCACAGTAGCTGAGAGTAGCTTCGTTGTTTGTTTCTAATCTGGAAGGTCCTAAAACAGTTTTTTAATGAGGCACAATAGATGAGCTTCCCTCTTAGACCAAACAATTCATGAACTCAACAGTGTAGGGTATGACACTTAGAATAAAGGGAAAGATATTTGATGCACCCTGACTCTGAAGATGTAGGCATATTTATATACTATTCAGATGGGTGGAAGAGGGTGTTTTTGAGAATCTGAAAGGAAAGGGGTAATTCAATCTGTCTTAAACCATGAGGAGGAAAAAGAAACAGCAGATGGAAATTACATAAAGGAAGAGAGGGACAGACTAGGAAAGAGATCAAATATGTGTGGTTTCTTGGGCACATGTAACCTGAAAGAGTAGCCCATAAGAAGCAGCTAGAAATGGGAGGGGACTGTGGTTCCCTCCAACACAGAAGCATCTTTTCGATGCATGAAAATAAAGCAGTGGGAAACTGAATCTCTACTACTGATAATCTAAACTCTAGTTTTTATCCTGGTTGCTAGGAAGTCTGGGACACTAGTCATTGCATTGTCGAAACTTGAGGATACTCATCACTGGCACTTTCCAATAATTAATTCCTTCTTCAGAGAGCTTATTTCAGTTTTAAAATCTTTTCTCAACTTCACTGTCCAGTTCTTGACACAGTTCATCATGTTGATGAAAATCCCTCTCCTCTCCTCCCCTCCCCTCCCCTCCTCTCTCCTCTCCTCTTCTCTTGTCTCCTCTTCCTCTCCCTCTCTTCCCTCTCCTCCCAATTCCTTTCATTTCATCTTTTCTCCCTATTCTCTTCCCCCCTTTCTTCCTTCCTACCCCTTCCGTCTTCCATCATATAGTATACAAGCGAGAAGGGTATATATGAATTACGATTTTTAAAAGAGTGTGTTGTTGAGCTTTGAAGAAAAAAAAAAAAAAACAAGAACAGACAACATGCATAGAGTTATTAAAGCTGCTAAGATCTTTTACATTTCAAAGGCCTGTTAAGTGTGTGTCATCTTTGGTGAACAGCTTTAGAATTCTAACAAGCAACTTTCGCAAAGTGTTATTAGAGGTCATAAGTTTTATTTCCTTCTCTCTAATTCTTCTTTTAAAAAAATTTTTTTTGGTCCCTCTGTGGTGAGGAGGGGCCAATACTATGTATCTTTAAATAATAAAAAAATTGTAATATTCTCATAAACATCATCCTTGGCCCTGCTGTTGCAAACTTTAACAGCCCAGCAGCTAGAGAAGCAAGCGGGGCAAACAATACAAGAGTCATTATTGTAACTAAATTAGACCGTTTGTTTTCTTTCCCTCAAATCAAATTGTGTAGGAGCTGCTTTATTGCAAAACAGACATTAAAATTCCAGCAAGACCTCAGAGAGAAAGTAATTTCTATTTTATCAGTGCTGTAAAGCTGTCTTTATGTTCTGAAGCAGGAAATACTGCGAGGATATTTATAGCTTCGGCTCCAAAGCCAGTTTGAATAGAAATGTTAGCGGTCGCCAGGCTGTCATGCCGCTTGGCGGAGCAGGGAATTTCAGAGAATTTGTGAATTACTGCTGTGGTCTTGACAAGTCTCTCAGTGAGGCTGGTGTGTGTGTCTGGAGCTGTGTGGTGTTAGTGGAGATAATGATTAAATACTTGGATTGGCTTAAACGGGAGATTTAAATGATATTCTACAGCTAATCGGTTTCACTCATCGAGTTGTCCTGGAACAAAGATGAGATTTCTAACTTTCCCACTCCTTGTGCTTGGAGTCCAGGACCCAGTTTTTGCCTCTCGTGGCTGCTCCCTCCTCTACCTCCCAGCCTTGATTTGTCCACCCAGCCCAAGGCTCCTTTAGTTATCAGCATTGCTCACTGAGTTTTAACAGCTGCCTACTGTCTTGCTTCTTTTTTATGGTGTGTTGAGTTGATTCATCATTGTAACCTATGTTTACCTCAGACTCTGGCATTTCATCAACATTACCTTCCCCTACAAAGTGGAGGAGTGTCCTTGCTTTCTCCAGGTAAGAACTGAAGCCTCTGGAGACGTTCTGAAGGAGTGCTGGGTTTCCTCATGTCCATCCCAGGTGCTTTCACCCTCACTTCTGTGTCATACCCGGAGCAAGAGAAGCTTCACCATGGAGCACTAGCCAGTCCTTTGAGCTTCTGAAAGTCTGGCAACAAATACAGACTTTATATATCTCCAGGGTGACCCTGTGCTAGAAGGATGCCAAGCTATACTGAGCCTGAGCACTTTTCTGCTCTGAAAGCCATGAGCAATGTGGGTAAGGAGAGTTGCTCAGGGTATCCACCGATCTTCAGAATGAAGGGGACTGTGAGAGTGTGCAGTCCTCTCTCCACTGAAGCTGTTCAAAACTAATGCAAAGGGCTTTGCTTTCTTTTCACAGGTCAAGGGATTGATTTATGATATGCTGTTCATCACCTTACTACCAAGGTCAAAGACAATATAATATTTAATTCCCAACAGAGCAATCACACACTGTGGATTTCTTCAGAAACATATCAGGAATTGTGGAATGAAGAGCCTGCCTCTGCTCATAAGCAGAATTTGGTGAGAGATGAAGATACTTTTAAAATCCAAGATGAGATAGAACTCTCTGTCTCAGGGAGTGTCCAACTGCAGGGGAATGTACCTGTGTCCTGTGCATAGTATTGAATCCTAGAAATTCAGGGCTGAACTCTGGAGGTCTCTGGTGCAATCCACCACTGCAAACTCAGGCCCTTCCTCCTCAGGCCCTGTTGTCTTGCCTCTTCATTTGTATCAGTACAAATATAGCCAGCAGCCCCTCAGGCTATGGTGTACTTGGATGTGTCTAGTCTAAGATCAGAGGCACGGGACATGCACCAGATTCCAAAGACATATTAGCAAAAAGTATGAACTAACTCAAAAGGACTTTTAGATAAATTATACAGTAAAGGCATAATCTATATAGAATCAATAGATATTTTAACAATAATTTTACAGGTTTTAAAAGAAAATCTGATCACTAGAAGTTTTCCAGGGGTAATATGTAAACTTGTGAGTACGTTAAGTGTCTGAATCGGGCAGGAAAAAGACAAGGTTAAGCCTGTGAATACGGGCATGATTGTCTACCTAGTACCTACTAAGGTGGGCTGCTCCTATTTTGATAAGAACAATATGGATTAAAGATAAAATTTTAAACACTATATACTAAGCTGAGGAATGGTGCCCAAGCACCTGCTTTGCAATCATGGGGACCTGAGCTTGATTCCCACCACCCATGTAAAAATATCTGTGTGTGGTGATGTAATCACAGCACTGGGGAACTGAAGACAGGCTGAATCCTGGGACTCAATGCCTAAACAACCTAGTTTAACTGCTGAGTCCCAGGTTTCAACAATAAGGTAAAGAGAGACTGAGGAAGACACCTGGCCTACACATGCACACATGTACATACACTCCCCCTCCACATGCAGCCATATACCCACATATACACATATACACACATACACAAAAAGCATGTGCTGTCAAATGGCACTGTTTACACAAATGATTTCCATTCCTTTGAGCTGATCTTCAGGGTTATAATGCTTACTTGCAGAAAATCTGTCTACCCCATGAATTTCTTTAGGTGACTGTCCACACTTGCTTTGTTATCACTGAAATCTTCTGAGGCTTCAGAAGCAGGGTATTGCTTGATTGAGGAATAGCAATGGAGGACAGGTATACTTAGAGAAAGACATTTTAAGCATGATAGGACAACCAACTGGAGAACATTTTCACCAGGGCTTGTACAGAGCTGCTAGCCCAAGTAGGCAAGTCAATGTCATAGTGGGTCCATGCTCGAGGTCTTGATTCCAACTTACTTTAGTTGGTAAACTTTAGCTGGTCATCATGGTAGAGTTCCTGATTCCAACTTACTTAGATGTCATTCTACTTGTTTGGATTCCCAATGAACTCAAGGGCAAAGCATAACCAGACAACAGTTACCTTCAACTTGTTCTCAGGGAGGAATAGTATTTTCCATCATATTTTATGGCACTTTCCACTGATCTCCCCAAAGGTGGTTTTGGGACACTCAGAAAGAGATGGTAAGTTCATAGCTGGTAGACTTTAATTTATGATGCAACACTGACCAAATGCATAAAGGCTAATCAAAGTTGCAATGTTGAGCAGGCTACCGCAGCTAGTGTGACAACATGAATCCAAATCCATCTGCCTCAGGCTTGATGCTTCTCATGAAACTGTGACATTTGCCAAAATTGTGATGTGCACACTTAGGGAAAGGTGATGTGGATGAGATCAGACCCAGGAATAGGCAGGCATTGGTCTCCATGAAGAGATAATCAGTTATTATTCTAGTTTTCATTTTCCATTTTTATTTTGCAATTGTATCAAACACACAAAATGGATTCAAAATTTATGTTCTGTGTTTGCAGAAAATTATGAGCCCTTTCATATGGTTCATAATCTATCAAGTTTGTGATATTAACACATTTTCTCCTGAGGCATTGGGGAACCAAGAGAAATATTCTGCTGAGTGAATTTGTTGAGCTGTGTGTTGCACATCCTCCTATAACATCATGACATTATTCAGGCTTCAAGCCAGGAGTTCGACTGTGTTCCATGTCCATCCACTCCTATGTGTGTTAAATTCTTATGGTTAACTTCAAACTTTCAGTCATGGAGTATTTAAATATTCTTAATTCCCTGGTGTGCCATGTCTTTCTACCACTTCCCTCCCCTTTGCTGAGGATATAAGAACAAATTTCCAAAATTTATGTCTTATCAAAGCTGCATTCTAGGAGGTAGACAGGAGAAAATTAGGAGGTGGGATAGTTAAATATAGACTATGCTGGACAGTGGAAAGTGACTAGAAAATAGAGCAAAGAAATGGGTGGAGAGGTGTGATGGTGAGCTTTGATTGTGAACTTGATTCAACTTGGAATCACCTAGGAAGAGAATCTCTATGACAGGATTGCCTATATCAGGTTGGCCTATGAGCATGTCTGTGGGTGATTGTCTTAATTAAATTAATTGATATGGGAAAACCCAGCCCATCATAGATGGCACCATTCCCTCCTGAAATATGTAAGAGTGGAGAAGTTGAGCTGAGCAAAACAATTAATCTTGCATATGTTCAATTTTTTTCTGCTCTTGACTGTGTATGTGATGTGACCAGCTGTCTTAAGTTCCTGCCACTGTGACTCTTCCACAGTGATAGAGCAATCTGGGATTGTAATGACTTGCTTTGCATTATGAGAACTAAGAAAATAGAACAAGGAGGCAGATATGAGAACAGAGGATTGTTTAGTGGCAAGTCCAGGACTAACCTCTAAGAAGTGAAGTATCTGGTGCTGTAGCATCTGTGAATGGGCATCAGGCAGAGGAAACACAGAGAGCTAAGGCCTTGAGAATGATGTTTGCACCATGAGGGTAGATCATGCAGACACTTGTAGAATGCTGTGAGAACATTGCTCCTGAGTATGCAGCAGAGCTGTGAAGATCTAAGGCAAGCATTTAGGCAGCAATCTAAATCTTAAGAGTCGTGAAGATTGCATTGAAATCCATTAGAATAGATAAATACACCAGAAAAAAAATGTATGCAGACAGAAGATCAAAGACCGAAGTATGAGTGTTTTACTATATATAAATCAGTGGATAAGAAGCTACCAGGGAAATGGAGAGAGAGACACCAATGTTTGAAAAGGAATCTAAAGCAGTGTTCTACCTTGGAAGTAAAATGATAACAAAGGTCACTGAAGGCCAAGTTAAGATGTCTATTACAGATGGAATGTACTCATTGTGTCAAGAATCCTATGCTTTGGAGAGATGGATCAATCAGTAAATTGCTTACTTCACAAATACAAGGGCCAGAGTTTGATTCTCAGAAGCCATGTTTTAAAAAAGAGCCAGACCTAGTATACCTGTAATCTCAGCATTGGGAAGGTGGAGACAAGCAGATCTCTTAGGCATCTAAGATTATCCCCTCTGGCCTCTGCATGTGTACACACCACACACACACTCAGAGAGAGAGAGAGAGAGAGAGAGAGAGAGAGACAGAGAGAGACAGAGAGAGACAGAGAGAGACAGAGAGAGACAGAGAGAGACAGAGAGAGACAGAGACAGAGAGAGCACCTTGAATGAATCAAGAGGCTTAGGTTTAATACTGGCTTCACCAAACATTTGTCTGTGACCTTAGGAAACCCAATTTAAAAGAAACTCAATTTCTTCCACTGTGGAAGATGAGTGCTAGAGAGGGTGGAGGTGAAAAATATCCAATAAGAGCTGCCTGGTAGAACATCAACACAGTCATAGGAGTTGGTCAATGAACCACAGCTGGATCTGATGCTCTAGAGCTCAATTACTCTCTTACTCTACCACTTGGCTGGTTCCCCAAGCCTCCTTCCTCCATGTTTGAATCTGAGGGCCCTTCTCTGAATAGTTCTGCACTCTGGGTGAGCTCCCAGGTTCTGGCTTGGACTCACACTGTCCTCTTGTTGCTGTACCTGATTTGATCACTTTGCTTCTGAGTCATCCATCCAATGCTGTGTTAGGGTACATACTATACAAAACTCTATGCTCAACAATGGCCACAACCCTTTATCATCTGGCCTTATCAATTCATCCACAAATCCTCTCTAGGAAGTTCAGATTCCCTGTCCTGGCTTCCAGAGGTTTAAACAGACCACTGCTTATTTTCATAGCCATTAAATATTAGATAAATTACTTCATTTATTTAACTTCACATTTCTTGACTATAGACATGAACTAAACTTGCTCTGTTGATAGGTAGGAATTACTATTCATGTTATCACATGAAATAAATTATTCCAAAGATACAATATGTCCAGAACTTTGTCATGTCTCTAGTAGACATTGGGTGCGTATTCCTTCTCTTTCCACCCTACTACATGTTTTTGCTTCTCAATCATGCTAAACTTTAGCAACTACCCAGGTGAATCTTGGAGGTTAAAAATATAACATTCTCTGTTAGGTTTCACTCTATACAGAGTGAAGAAACTGTATCCACTAAGAATAATGTCCTCAGTCTCTTAGTATGAGCATATACACCACTTATACACATGCATGGATGTGTATATAGGATATATAGGATGCATGCATGCATGTCTATATATGTCCATGCAGACTCAGAGTCCTTGTTGGAGAAGAATAGAGATTTTAGAGGAAAACATCATCCAATGATTCAAACATTGTTTCTTCGGGATTTGAGTCAAAATTCCTAAGTAGCAAACAAATAAAGGGCTGGTACTCTGTCCGTGGTTGAGCCTTGTTTCCTTGTCTCTGCTTCTACTTACTTGACTCATGTCCTTGGTTAAAGGAAGATACAGACTAAAGATACCATCTTTAACCAGTTCTTATCCCCTATGTGAGTACTTCCTGAGCATGCCCTAAGACAGCTACCAAACTGTTTCTGGAAAAAAAGGGACATGCAGAAGGGAGGGTACATTTCTACTTAAGCTAATTTTACAATGACAAAAAAAAAAATCATGCACTCAGGAAAAAAATCTGTTTGAATATTTAGTTAAACATAGTCTGAGAAACTAAGAATACATAGAACTTTTAAAAATAGCAAGTTATTAGTATTTTGAAATTAAATCTTGGGTGTTTTGTTTTGTTTTCATTGATGATACTAGTGAACTCCAAGTCCAGATGAGTACTCTAGATTAATCTGGGTAAGAAATGAACTTAGATAGACTCAGTTATAGCAGGAGGCCAGAATGTGCTTCCTGAGAAATCTCATAACATGGCTACATCCAATTATAATGCTGTTGTCTCTAGGTCACAGCAGTGTTGGTCTTTTTCTGAAGGTCATTACATGCTGCTGTGCCTGCTCTGTTATTCTTTCTTATGTAATGTGCTGTGGGACTGTGAGGCTAGCATTAGCTCCATACTCTTCAAAGCCCCACATGGACTACTGCGCAAGAACAGAGACTATCTCTCCCACTCAGCATATTCTTGGTTGTTGGGTATCATGGAGGATGAGTTGCTGTTATTTTTGTGGAGATTTTATTCTCTGTATTCTCTACTGCACCATGGTGGACCTGAATGGCCTGGTCCAGAAGTCCTAATTCTCCACTGAGGACACCAGTAATGGCCACTGGAGGGCTTTTGAATCTAATCCTTATACATAATGTGGATTAAATATGCATACTTTACAGCCAACCTGGAGCTCCATCCATTCCTGTCAACACAGAATTACTAATAACTAGGAGAATGCAGAGAGTATGATGCTGAGGTCCCAGTGACAGGGAAAATGAAAGGCAGGGTTCTGTATGCTGGGAAGCCATGGCCTTGATTAGAATGCTTCTATAGTATTTATTTTTGCCTAGGACCTATAAATAAGGCCAGCACCAGGCTATTACTGATGTCTGCCGTCATTTCACATGGCCTCTGTTTTGATGAAGCACCCGTTGCTACAAAATAATATTTCTTTCCACCTTTGTTTGCACCTGCTCCTGAGTAGAAACTCCTCTGAGGGTTCCAGAACCATGGCTTCAGAGGGAAAAGGCAGGGCTGAGATACTGTGACCTTCTAGGAACCTGAACAAGAACTGGCATCCTTGCCAGCGGTCAGAGTTCATGCGATGCAGAATGGACCTTTCAGAATCAAAGAACAATGCTCTGATCCAAACCCAGCCTTGGTTACCACTCCTGTGCACATTTCCATCTCTTATCTAGATGCTTGCTGTGTTTCTGCGCTAAATAAATGATCCAGGAAGTCAGATCCAGGGTAGATACACTGAATTTCCACTTCTTCACCATTGCCTTCCTTTTTCCCCTATAAACCCTCTCCTTGCCTTTCTCTCTCACCTGGTCTTACTATGTTGCCCAAGCTGTATTCAAACTAGAGATAGTCCTGCCTCCAGTGCTGGGAATACTGAAACTTTCTCCTTAATACTGAGCACAGCCTCTTTTTCTACTGCTGTTATGTACATAAACTTCAAGTGGAAATTGTCTCAGTTGTCCAATCAATCACTCTTCTGGTTCTCCCATGTGTCACAAGGTTTTACATAGTCCATACAAATGACCACAAGAAGTACATATTATTATCATTTTGCATCAATTATCCTGTATTTCCTCCTTCATAGCAGGACTATTTTGAAAGGGTCTGTTGAATACTTCAAAAGTCACATAGAATTGTGCTGATAATTTTCGGTGACTCCAAAGGTATATTTTGTATCCTTCCCAAGAACTATTCTCTAGTTTTGGAAAAGGATCTATAAGGTTCTAAGAAGAAGTTATATTTTTTCATATTTTGGTGAAATGATCTATAGATATCTGTTAGATCCATTTGATTCATAACCTCTGCTAGTTTCACTATTTCTCGATTTTGTTTCTGTCTTGATGGCCAGTCCATTGGTGAGAGTGGGGTGTTGAAGTTTTCCACTATTAATATGTGGTGTTTGATGTATGATTTAAGATTTTGTAAAGTTTCTTTTATGAATGCTGGTACCCTTGCATTTGGGGCATAGATGTTCAGAATCAAGACATCTTATTGGTGGAATTTTCCTTTAATGAGCATGGAGTGTCCTTCCCTATCTCTTTTGTTTACTGTTTTGTTGAAAGTCTGTTTTATTTTATATTAAACATTTCTTGAATCCATTAGCTTGGAAACCTTTTCCAGCTTTACTCTGGAGGTAACATCTATTTTTGTTGCGGAGGTGTGTTTCTTGTATATAGTAGAATGATGGACCCTATTTATGCATCTACTCTGTTAGTCTATGTCTTTTTTTATTGGGGAAATTGAGTCCATTGATGTTGAGAGATATTACTGACCAACAGTTGTTAGTTCCTGTTATTTTGATGTTGGTAGTGTGTGTGTGTGTGTGTGTGTGTGTGTGTGTGTGTGTGTGTGTTTCTCTTCTGTTTGTTTTTACTAGTATGAAATTATTTATTCCTTGTGTTTTCTTGGGTGTAGTTAGTATCATTGAGTTGGAGTTTTCCCACCTAGTATCCTCTGTAGGGCTGGATTAGTGAAAAGATATTCTTTAAATTTGGGTTTGTCATGGAATATCTTAGGGTTTTGTCCATCTATGGTGATTGAGGTTTTACTGGATATAGTCATCTGGGCTAGCATCTGTTGTCTCTTAGGGTCTGCAAGACATCTGCCCAGGCCCTCTGGCTCTTAGAATCTCTGTTGAGAAATCAGGTGTAATTCTGAAAGGTTTGCCTTTATATGTTACTTGGCCATTTTCCCTTTCAACTTTTAATATTCTTTCTTTGTTCTGTACATTTAGTGTTTTGATTATTATGTACTGGGAGAATTCTCCTTTCTGGTCTAATTTTTTGGTGTTTTATAAGCTTCTTGTAGTTTTATAGGCATCTCTTTCTTTAGGTTAGCTAAATTTCCTCTATGATTTTGTTGAAGATATTTTCTAGGCCTTTGAGCTAGACATCTTCTCCTTCTATTCTTATTATTCTTAGGTTTAGTCTTTTCAAAGTGTTCCAAATTTCCTCCATGTTTTGTATCATGAACTTTTTTTTGATTTTGCAATTTCTTTGATAAATGTATCAATTTCTTCTATCATATTTTCTATGATTGAGATTCTCTTTTCCATTTCTTGTATTGTGTTGGTGATGCTTGTGTCTGTAGTTCCTTTTCTCTTCTTTAGGTTCTGCATCTTCAGGACTACCTCAGTTTATGTTTTCTTTATTGCTTCTGTTTCCATTTTCAGTTCTTGGATGTTTTCAATCATTTTCTTCACCTGTTTGGATGCATTTTCCTATATTTCTTTAAGGAATTTGTTCATTTCCTCCTTAAAGGCCTCTATCATCTTTATAAGATTGAATTTAAGGTCATATTCTCCTGATTCAGCTGTGTTAGGTTATCCAGAGCTTGCTGTACCAGGATAGGTGGTCTCTGGAGGTACCACCCCTCTGGTTCTTGTTGATTGTGTTCTTATGCTGTCCTTTAGCCATCTGGTTGTCCCTGGTATTGGCTGGATGATCCAGATGCCACAGAGCTCCTCAGGAAGGCAGGGAGAGCCATGGGCCAGACAACGGAGGTCAGGGGCAGTCCACAGCTCATCTTTGGTGTCTGTGCCTTAGGTGAACCCCAATGGCAAGGGCCTGGTGGGGGAGGGATCCAAGCTGGTTGTTTCTGCCAATCCTCCCAAACCTGTGCAAGCCTCCACAGGGAAACAGGATGCTTTTGGCATCCCAGAAGGCAGGGCAAGCCCAAAGCCAGACAATGGAGGTCAGGGGCCCCAGTCCCCTAAGTTTTTGTATGGTCTCTCATTTCTGGGTGTATCCATTATCTAACAGAGAGGACTTGAACAGCAGAGCACTGGCTGATGATAACATATACAGGATAGTACTGCAAAACTAAAATAAAAATTTTCTTTTCTACTGTACTGTAGCCATGATAGAAAGAGTCCTTTACCCATATAAATGAAGCTGTAGATACATGCTTTCAGACTGGGGCAGAAGAATGATAGAATTCTCATGGAAAAAGTACAAATATGACAAAGAAAAGCAAGTATTTATAAGAAAAATCCACAGGAGACACATGTGGTGCCTTTGAACTATCAGATAACAATGAATGTTTATTCTGGGTCTAAAATTACAAACTGCAATAATCAAACGTCAGAAAGCCTTGAAAAGCAACTCTAGTGTGATATAAATATCTAGATATAATATCAGAAAATCTTTGATTAATTTACTAGCTGTCTGCACTTGACAAAAGGTCTAACCATGTACCTGAAGCACATCTCCTAGGCTGAAAAATGAGGAATTTAATTCTGACCCAGAATGAGTGGTCAGCAACAGATGCATGCCAACACTTCTAGGAACATTCTGATGGCTGTGCGCTGAGGTGTCCATGCTGAGGTGTGATCTAGGACCAGTTTTCCTGGAAGATGGGCAAGTTACCCATCAAGGGAGGAAGTTGGATAGAGCTGAAGCACTGTGAGATAAGGCAGAGGATTTGTTATGTAAGCTGAGGTCTAATTGCAGACTAACTTGTTTGTCCCAAGCCATCCAGTTATTTATTTCTAAAATGTGTTGTTTTGAGTCATTGTTATTGCATTTATCTGCCTTCCAGTGAAGAACTGAAAGAGAAAAAGAAAGTGGTAAAAGATGAAATGTGTGCCCCCTTCACCTCTGACCACAAACAAGTTAATTATTAACACAAACAAGTGGACTGACAGACAGTCACACACAAAGACAGAGAAATAAACTAAAAGAAAGATAGAGGGAGAAAGAGAGAAATATACTTTGATACAGAGAGAGAATTTGTATATGAGTTTGATAATATACACAGATTTATACATGCTATAAACATACAGAGATAGACACACACATAACAGAAATGAGAGAGAGAGAGAGAGAGAGAAGAGAAAGAAGAGAGAACCTGTGGTTATCTGCATATTTTTAACTGAGAACTTAGCAGTAATTGAAAAGGTTCCCACCTGTTGGAACCCTTGGAGTTCATGGCACCCATCCTGGCACTACAGCGAGTGAGCCATGGAAAATTTATTTACTCATTCACCATATTGATTGTTTGCTTTCTTGCCTGACCACCAGTAATCCATTACAGGCTGAACATAATAGACATTTAGAGATGTAAAGAGAAATTTGTGAATTAAATGTCCATTCTAAGTTACCCAGAAGACTCTGAATATAATCACCCAGAAGACCCCCAATATCAAGAAAAGTTCCCCAAACTGATTATTAACTAGACCTTTGTACTCTTCTATTACTGTGAGGGGTAAGTCCATTCCTCATACCCTGGTGAAAGGCTGCATACATGAGGAGTTTGGAAAGGAACTGGATCTGAGTAGATTAGAGTCCTTTCCAGAGTGTGTGTCCATAGGTACCCTTGACCACCAACATTAGTTATGAGACTTGAGGTCAAGTTACAAGATCAGGAGTGTCATTATGTGTAAAGTGTAAATATAAGATGCCTGGTTAAAGTGGGAATACTGAAAAAGGTCTGGATGAAACCTAAATGTGAAAAGAATTGCCAGAATAATGTTTTCAGGCTGAGTGACAAGAATGGATCATAATGATCTAGCTTAGTACAGTTGTATTTCTGTTGCAGTTTATAACAGTCTAGGGGTTGAACTCATGACTTTGCAAATGGTAGGCAGACATTCTATCATTGAGTGTCTTCTTTACTTTTTTAAAAAAGGTAAAAAAGACACTTGACTTTTTTGAACAACAAGCACTCTTGTGCTCCTTCTTTACTTTTTATTTTGACATTTTCTTGCAAGACATCCCAGACTGGCCTTGAACTCACTCTGTAATCCGGCCGACGATGAACTTGAGATTCTTCTCCCTTAGTCTCCCAAGCAGAAGCTAGAATTAGAGGCCTGAGACATCATGTTTGGTTTAAGCATAAATGTTTTATTAGAATCAAATCAGACATGTAGCTAATGAAGACAATACAATCCCTGAGTGTGTTGCTCAGAGCACCATGTTATTGACAAAGTCACATTCCAGTACAAACCAATATGCTAGTTCTATAAGCATAAAGCAATATGGTGTTCTTTGAACAGCATGGGTGTTCAAAGAGGAAAGAGAAAGCTGATTCTGCTGCAGAAGAGAAGAACAAAACAGTGCACAGACCTGGGCATATACTCTTTTGTTATGCTTGATGCTTGGTGCTGTTTCTGTGTTTTGGAATAGCCCTATTGCAGGCCACATCTTTGGATTTACACAGACTGGCTAGGCTTAGGAAGGGCTAAATTCAGTCTTGACTCCAGCACTTTCTACATGCATAGTCTTACACAAGAGACTTACTCTAACCAAGCCTCAGTTTTCTTGTTTGTGAAATGAGGAAATAATAGTGGAACCAACTTGAAGGTTGTAATGAGATAGCATGTACACACTGAGGTTGGGGAAAGAGGCCTGTAAATCATTTCACCACCCAGTGGTATCGTCATCCTAGGTGCCACTGTACAAAAAGTAACTGTCTTTGGCTGCTAAGGGTGTCCCCTTTTGGGGATAGGAAGATAAATAAGGCAATCTTCTGCCCTTCAGGAGACCATTAGGAGAGGGACACCTATGCATGAATCATCGTAATGCAAGGAACCAAAACAATTGCCCGAAATAAGGCTATGCTGCTGCTGCATAGGGAGAGAGAAAGAGACTAGATCACCTCTACCTACACAACTACAGTACCATGTCACTTTGACCACTGTAGGCAGTTCTGGATGACACATCTCAGGATCAGGGAAGGCTGAGAGGGGGTCCAGTGTCTCCACCTGAGGAGCTGAAGACACAACGAAATTTGGATCAGAGTCCATGACAAGTAGACAGCCTCCCTCCATTTAATTCATTAACTAAATGCTGTTGACAGTCTGAGAAATACCTCTGTTTGTCTGCACTGAAGCACTTCGCTTTATTGAGGAAGACACATCTTTGTGAGGGAGCTTTGAACTTTAAAAAATACAGCAGGGTTTGAGGCTGAATTGCTGCAAGAGGTCCTATGAGGAAGGAAGAGGGCCACAAGAAGTTTAGAGGCAAACTGGAATCTTGGTGGAAAAGAGAGAAAGGGCACTTGAAGGTGAGAGGAAAAAAAAAAAAAGATTTCAACACCACAATGCAGTGGGGCTGGGAGCAGCTGCTCTGGCAAAATCTGAAAGGGAAAGTTTCTGACAGTTCCTGTTCTTCTCACTCCTTCCACTCTATCCTGCTTCCATACTGAACTCACCCTGTATTATCTTTTGCATTCTGCCTAGAATCTCTTTTATTGAATATTGTTTACCAACTGACTAGTGGATACTGCAAGTTCATACAGGTGTCATCAGCAGGCACAACCCTTGGTCTGCAGGAACCATGTGTCTTTGGTGATGTTCTTTGGCCTCCTCTGTTGTTCGTCAGCCCTAGTGTGGAGGAGGGCAGGGCTAAACCCTCAGCACCCACAGTGGATAAACCTCCTCTGTACTTCTCCTCGTTACCTCTCCTCCCTCTCCTCAACTTTCATTTGCTTTATTTTTTATTTCACTAACAAATACATAGTACATAGCCATCTTAGACTCTACCTTTTAGAGAAATCTAAACTAAAAGAAATAGAGTGAAGTGTTATTAAAAAATTATCACTTTGGGGTTTGGCGAGATGGCTCAGCCATTAAGAGTGCTCGTTGTTCATGCAGAGAACCTGGGTTCAGTTCCCAGCACCAACATGAAAGTTTGTAACCATCTAAAACTCCAGTTCCAGAGGATCCAATGTCCTCTTATAATCTCTGTATGTACTAGGTATATAAATGGTTCACAAAGAATACAGGAAGACAAAACATTAATGCACATAAATTAAAACATATAAATACTTTTTTAAAAAATTAGAGGAGAAATTTTCTTTCTTCAACAATCCTTGAATTCTGAATTTGCAAGAACAATGAACCATTGCCATGGTCTGACTGGTGAGAGAAACTTCTAAATATTATTTAGCCAATTGCTGTTTGTATACCCTACAAAGCATTAATTTCTGTGAGACACAGTTTCTTAATTTACTTCTGTCTCTTAAAAATGAATAATGCAGCCATGTATTTAACATGTTCAACCTGCTCCGAGCAAGTTAGCTGCTGATGCTGTCAACAAAAGAAACGAATTAACTTTGTTGACAGTGGATGTGTGAACTTGTAGCTTCCACTAGTGTAGCAGTGAGTGTCCTTGTCAACCCCAGGAAACTGTGGTGGTTCAGGGGTAAGCTGGTCACACAGTAGCTCCCCAGCCATGGAACCATGAACATAAAATGCATTTCTAGATGGACACATTAAAAATGCATCTTTAAAAGTCTTTAAAATGTGACAGGACTACTTTGACACCACCCCAACACTTAACATGTCTAGTCAAGAAAAGAACATGTGTCTTTTCAGAATGTAAATTCATCATATAAGTGTTTTTTTCACTTAAGTCATCTAGCATGACACTCAGAATAAGATTATCTTGCTAGTTTATGGTCCTGGCTGGCTTCTGTTCAAAAGAAATCAAATGTCAACAGCAAAGAAATGAGGATGGAAGAACAAAGGGAACAGAATGAAGTTCCCAAAAGTCCTCTAAGAATTGGAACACAGAAGCCAAGGATGCATGTGATTTTAGGACTATTAGGGATGTGAAAGATCATTAACCTCCCAATTTCAAATGAGAAAACCAAGCATCTGAGGACATATGAGTTGGTGGGGGATAGACTGATACAAGGAGTAGGCTCACACTGATGCCTGATCACCAAGATGAAACCCAACATTATTCTAGCCTTGCCACAGATTAAGAGCCACTCTGGGTGTGGTACTTAGCTTTTCAAAGTTACTGGTCAGAATGGATGATGCCCATTTGAAAGAGGTCCTAACTTAGAAATGGGTTGCAGGAAAATTAAGGTAAGGTTGTCCCTGGTGAGACCATATCCACCTGTATTCAAGATTAATGCATATCTTCCCTTTAGGATTGAGATCTAAGTAACAATCCCCATAGGACATCCCCAGAGTAAAGGCAGGCATGAGACAAGTAGGGGACAGTGTCAAGAATCCCACTTCAGTATAGCAGTTCTCTAATCCTAATCATTTACTGACATGGATGCTCTTGCTTGTACACATGTGCACACAGACTCACACAGAAAAATAAAATCTGATAGACAAAAAGAAATTAAAAGATCACAGCTACACACAAAGACAACAAACCTTGTGAATGATCTGAGTCCTCTCAGGCAGGAGCTTTTATTTTTGTTTCCACGTGGAAGGAAAGAACAGTTATTCGAGTATTAAGCTGAAGATTCATCCATATGCCAGGAAGTACAAACTCTGATTCCCATTATAAGTAACAGTGGTCTTAAAAGCGCAAACACATGGAAGCCCTGCATGCCTTACTCAGGCTTGGACATGTACACACAAAGACACGCCCTTTTTACCCAGGCATATGCGTGCCTTATGTGTCACAGCCAGGATTTTACATGTTCATATAACCTCCTTACCCAGACTTGAACACATGCACACACAAATACACAAATGCCTTGCCAAGACTTGAATATGAGTACATGAAAGGCTTCTGTGAAGCTTGAACACCTCTCTATATAAACATTCATGATTACCCAAGCTTGAATATGGTCACATACAAACATACATGCCCTCCTTACTGATGGTTGAGCACTTGTGTGCGAGTGCATGCATACACATACACACACACACACGCTTGAACAATTATATACACAAATACCCATCCCTTACCCAGGCTTGAACATGGACACATACAAACACACATGCTTTCCTGATAAAAATATCACTCACAGAAGAAACTTAAGTCCCATTTGCAAAGAACTAGATATAAAATTATTTTAATTTTGAAAACTCCTGTTGCTGATGCACAGATTAACAAATAAGTAGACAAGAAGTTGTTGTTTATAATGATTATTGAGAGAGAGAGAGAAAGAGAGAGAGAGAGAGAGAGAGAGAGGATGCAGTTAATAACAAGTCTGACTTAAGCCATTTCTGTTTCCTTTAATTGACCAGATTAAGTCATTCACCACTTCATTCCATGCTTCTCAAACACAAATCTTTTCTTTCAGGTTACAATTTCCAAGTACCCAGGATTCATTGAAGTGTGTCAGGGATAATATTATCAGTTCAATTCAAATCCAGTTAGCTTAAAATAATCAACAGTGCATAACATAAAATATTTATATAATGACATAAATATAAATAATAAAGCATATGGCACACAATGTATATTACAATATTTATGTAATTGTGAGTAAACTATTCTACTGAGGCACACAACAGGTGTCTGAGATACAAGATGGAAACACCCTAGTCTACTGTTTGAATTAAGAAGCTCAGCTACAAATCTCTGAAAATAATTTGCCATCAAGAAAAGATGCCCTTGTTTCTACTGCACCCGCTTTCCTAAAGCCATGGATTTCATCTTGCCTAGTTCAGTTGTTTATAAAATAACTGCCTCTATTGATTTCTTTCTCAGCACATGTATGCTTGCTCAGCTGCCTATATGATCTCTGCCAGGTGCAGGGCCATTGAGAAAAAACAAAGGCAAGAGAATGCAGGTGCATGTGTCTGACTGACCACCTCTCCAAGTGTCCATGGTGACGTCAGTATGTTTATCCATCCCTGGCTTTGTTTGTGGAGATACCTGTCTTTCTTCCATATCTGTGTGTTCATGGAGGTGTTCATGTCTGCATATGTGTCTGTCCAATCTTTCTGTGCGTGTCTATGAAGATGTGTGTTTGTCTGTCTGTCTCTGTATGTCCATGAATTGTATCTGTCTGTCCACTTATGTGTGTACAAGAAGGTATGTGTCTATCTACCTGTCTATCTCCAGGTGTATCTATGAAAGTGTACACATATTTAATGTGTTTGTCTATTTCTGTATGTGTAAACATGGACATGTGTGCATATATGTTGATCTATGTGTATCAGTGGAGATATTTATACGTTTCTATCTCTCTGTGTGTCTTTCATCTTTCTGTGTCTCCTTAAGGCTGTGTGTGTGTGTGTGTGTGTGTGTGTGTGTGTGTACATGCACCTGTTCATCTCTGTGGATCTTTTGAGAGTACATAAAAAGATGGTGCTAACAATGGGGATAGGGATTCTAATCCTATCTTCCTGGTAAGACAGATATGAAACTTCAGCATTCCTGTGGTATTTCTCCCAAAGGGTAAATGCAATAACTCTCTACTTGAGGCTTCTGAGAGCCAATAGCAACAGAGTCTGCTAGACTGATAGCCAGGAAGCTGCTCCCATGGAGTGCTGTTGGCCTGCATGGTCATCTTGATGGGACAGATTAGTTTTACCATTATTTTCTTTATCTATAATACAAGGTGAAGGCTCCTTCTTTCTACTTCTTTTAGCAGTGTTCAGAGTCACAGAGATTCTTGGGCAACTATGAATTAACATGTACTTACGAACTTGGTGTTCTGGAGTGCCTGAAGATGAAAGTGGTAAGTTCCATACTGAATCCAGAGATTGCCACAATCATACCGCAATTGTCTCTGACCTCTGACCTGGGTTATCCAAGGTGCTGGCCTTCTTTCTTGGGAAACTACTATTCACACAGGATATTTATTTTATACTAGCCCCTAGAAGCTTTTTGCTTCCGGCAGCATCCACAGACACCATTCCTCCAAAAGGCTTTGAAGAATGATCTATGACGGAAGCTACAAAACATCTTAAGATCAATTGCTGTAATTATCTTCTGAATAATTTTCTACTATTATTCAGGCTGTACATATTGTACATGAAAGGCTATGTTCAGCCGAACCAGAGCCTGCTGGGTCTGGGATTTACAGCTCACTGTGCAAGAAGATTTAGAAGGCAACCCCTAGGAAATCCATCTGGAGATGGTTGAGGGGATAAAGGAAAATGTAAGTTCCTTTAATCTTAATATTCTTTATGCTCTGCTCATTATGATTAGATATATCTTCTAGTTAAGCCCTCAACAAAAATAGAACTGGCAATGAAAAGACGATTTATTTTCTTTCTATTGCTAAGGGAAAATAGCACACATAAAAATAATAATAACACTATAAATGCGTGATGCTTAGCTATTTAGAGAGTCATCCAACATCTCTCATTTGTGGAATTTGAAGAATAAAGGAGAGAATCCCTCTTCAGACAATGGCTGAAGAACAGAAAATACTAGCTGACTTCTTGTCCCTTAATATACTTTGTAGGTACTCAAATGTTCCCTTTATCTTTAACATATAACAAACAAACAAACAAAAATCACCATTTCCATTCCTGTTTTCTTCCTACAACTCTCAAGGGACACATCTGCATGCAGGAGCATGAGGCTACTGAGAAAGATCAGGAGAGCTTCCTTTCTCATTAAGATTATTACTGAGGCAGGAATAGAAGGAAAATAAAATTCAATACATTTGCTGTTGCATTGATTATTAATAGAAATGAGCTTTGGCTCACACAAGACAGTAACTGCTTCTGTTCCAGACCTCAGCACCCAAGTGAGAGGCCATCAGCAGCTGGATAATAATACATTTTAGTAGCAAATTTCTTCTGAGTCAAAGTGGATGCTTCTCCCCAAGAAATGGATCCTATGAAGGAAAGAGTGCTTTCTGGTTTTAAAAATCAAACTCCAATTTGCTTAGACCATAACCAAACATGATAGGTTTCTATAATAGGATAATTCATTATGAAAATTACATTAGATCCAGGTTATTTACCTGACAACATTGGCTTGGGAAAGGTTACTGAACTGCCTAGAAATCAAATATCTGAGATGCAGCAGATGGAAAGTGACTACTCTGTAGCTGGGAATGTAGGCTGTTGGCTCAATGCAGCTGGGTGCTGTGCTGAGAGAAGAGAAAGGACCCAGATATATACCCAGGAAATGAGAGAAGTTATGACCAGTACACACTATCCCTCTTTCCAGCACAGGATGGATGTAGCTGTGAGTGATATGAGGAAGGGTAAAGAAAGCCAGAATGAAAGGCTTCCCTGTCTCCTAAAGGACTAAAGGGTTGAAGCATCCTGGTAGTGCTTTGCTTCCCAGTGTATTCACCTTTCATCCTCTCTTCCTCTGGATCTTGGAAGGAAGCATAAGAAGAGAATAGTTTGTGGTAGAGTCAACGGCTACTGCCTCTGAAAAGGTTTTAGAAGTCAGCTAGTCCAACCTTGTGAGACAAAAAACACAACAGCCAAGTCCTCTTATGCTCCAGCCTTCTCCTGACAGCACAGGAGAACAGAACAGCTTTGAAGAAAAGCATTATTCTGGTTATTGATTCAGTGAGTTCAGTACAAGCATTCACATGTCTGCATGTACTTGGGTAAAACATCACCACGATCAGAGCTTGCTTTGAGAGAGAGAGTTGCTCCATCATAGCAGACAAGAAGCAGAGAGTAAGATGGGAAGGAGACAAGGACAAGACACCCCTTCAAGAATATATCCCTGTGACCCACTCTTCTAGCTAGGCTCACTTCCAAAAGCTTCTACTACATCCAAAGTAGTGCCATCAGATGGGAGCAAGATATTTAATATGAGCCCAAGAAGAAATTACAAATTCACAACACAACAAAGTATCAATGGGTTTGAATGTCAGAAGGTAAGATTATGGCAGAAATGGTTAGATTGGAGCTCACACCTAAGACTTCTTATATAAAAAAGGAATGGCTATTTTAAAAATTAAATATTTAATATAATTCAACATATTATTCATTGTGGTATAGTTGTCTCCCTCATGGATTTTGTTGTTGTTGTTGTTGTTGTTGTTGTTGTTGTTGTTATTGTTGTTGTTGGTGGTGGTGGTGGTGGTGTGTGTGTGTGTGTGTGTGTGTGTTTCTTTCTGGTATAATATATTCAGCTGAATTCTGTTTGGATTTTTAATCACAAAACTACAGACTTTAGCCAATTTGTAAAGTTCTGGAGATAATTCCAGATTTCATTTCATTGGTGTGTGTGTGTAATTTTGTTGCTTGTCTGTGTATATGCATGTACTATGTCTATGTATGTATTTATATGTGTGTGCACATGTATGTGTGTGTGCATGTGTGTGCCTGAGAAATTTCGAGAAGTTCAAGTGTTCTTAGCAGGTAAAGTTCAGATAATTCGATTGTGGGATAGGCTTTCTTGATGTGAAAAGATTTGGGGATTTTACTCACTCTCTCCAATGGTTACAGTTCTCCAAAGTATGAGATACATACCAATGCTGTCGAAGTAGAAAAAAGCCCTAAAATCTGAGGATAATTACACACATCAAGCTAATTATCCAGAAGCACTATTAGGTAATGAGATTAGCCAGAAGCCCTGTCCAGCATTGATTAATCAAAGAATAATGCCAACACACCTGCAGTGAAGAGGCTCCTGATCTCCAGCAAAAGGATGGGAAGCTGGTGTTCGGAAATAGCGAGCATTTGTACTACTGCCATCCTCCAGCTTTACACTAAGCAAAAGTCATCTTAGATTAATGCTCAGCAGGGGGCTGAGACAGACCATAAATCCAATAGTTATGTCACTCTAGACAAAAGAAATTCAGTCTGCAGCTCAATCTTCAAAAAATGGAAACACTCATAATCTATGCCCATCTAGTCCATAAGAATGTGAGAAATTATTTTTAGGGCCATGCATAATCTTAGCTTCAAGCAAGCACTTTGGTGCTTAAAAATAGCCAACTAGTCAAAAGCCTCAATTGTGAAACATCTTGCTTGGAGCTCCCTTGTCTGTCATTGAGAGAAAAGATCACAGTAAGAAGACTTGCAGACAGTTTACAAAATGCAAGCAACCAAAAAGGAGATCCAATAACTGAGTTATAAAATAATAGTAAGAACAGGGCTAGAGATGACCTACTGGTTAAGAGTCCTCATACTCCTGAAGAAGACCAGGGTTCAGTGTCCAGCACCCACAAAAGAGGCTCACAACCCTTATTTCACAGATTTGACCTCCTCTTCTGTTCTCTGAGGGCAACAGGCACCCATGTGGCACATATTTATACATTCAGACAAACACAGACAAAATTTTTTAAAAAGTACTTAAAAGGTATGCAAGTAATCTCTTAGCAAATATTAGCAAATAACCATAAAAATATTTCACTTTACTTGTAATTAAAATAAATCAAAACTATATAAATCTTCTTTTGCTGTTATGGAAAACTCAATCATTTGGGCTGTTCCCTAATCCCATGGGCAACATAAAAATACAACACTCATACTTTTTTCTTAGGAAAAAAAGAGTACATTGTAGTTTGTTTTTCTGGATGCTTCTGTTGGTTCTGGGGCACATATAGAGGCTTTTTGATGCACTCTCAAAAGTATCATTATGAAGACTGTCTTTTGGAGTTGAGAAGTATCAGCTAAAAGAATTCCAGTTTATAAAATGCTGGGAGAAAGATTTTATGTCACCACTAACTGTGGAGAAATATAAATGCTTTGAACTTCAAAGACTCTTAGTAGGGAGAAATTAGCCAAGTTTCCTTTCAGTTGAATGGGGGATTTTATTTTGCAGTGTGAGGAATCTGAACACAAGAGATGAAGCGTGAAGAGTCTGGGATGAGATCCTCAAGCAGAGGCCTCATAAGTGGCCCCAAAGATGCTTTAATAAAGACCAAGTTTTTCTTTTTGTATTAGGAAAGTACACTTACCAACTCAGATGTGATTTCCTGTATAATAAGACAATTATTATGGCTGTTTTATAAGACTTTATCATATAAGACTCCCTTTTATAATACAGTTCATTCTTAGTGGAGACATTATAAGAAAGTTTTATTATTGTGACTATTACTTTTACGTTTATTTATTTATTTATTTGCCCTGTTAGCCTATTTTTTTTTATATACTTTATTTACATTTCAAATGTTATCCACTTTCCAGGTCTCCCCTTTGGAAATGCCCTATCCTCTATGAGGGTATTCCCCCATCCTCCCACACACTCCCATCTTCCCTCCCTGGCATTCCTCTATACTGGGGCATCTAACACCCTCAGGCCCAAGGGGCCCTCCTCCCCCTGATGGCCAACAAGGCCCTCCTCTGCCACATATGTGGCCAGCACCATGGGTCCCTCCATGTGTATTCTTTGGTTGGTGGTCCAGTCTCTGGGAGCACCAGGGGGTCAGGACAGTTGACACTGTTGCTCCATCCCCATGGGGCTACAAGCTCCCTCAGCTCTGACAGTTCTATCTCCAATTCCTACTTCTGGTACCCCACGCTCTATCCAACTGTTGCTGTGAATTGAATCTTGGGTATTCTGAACTTTTGAGCTAATATCCACGTATTAGTGAGTACAGACCGTGCTCATTCTTTTGTGACTGAGTTACCTCACTCAGGATGATATTTTTAAGTTCCATACATTTGCCTGTGAATTTCATGAAGTCATTGTTTTTAATGGCTGAGTAGTATTTCATTGTGTAAATATACCACATTTTCTGTATCCATTCCTCTGTTGAGGGACATCTAGGATGTTTCCAGCTTCAGGCTATTATAAATATGGCTGCTATGAACATAGTGGAGCATGTGTCTTTATTACATGTGGGAGCATCTTCTGGGTATATGCCTAGGAGTGGTATAGCTGGATCCTCAGTTAGTATTATGTCCATTTGTCTGATGGTCCACAAAACTGATTTCCAGAGTGGTTGTACCAGCTTGCAATCCCACCAGCAATGGAGGAGTGTTCTTCTTTCTCACATCCTCACCAGCATCTGCTGTCACCTGATTTTGATTCTTAGCCATTCTGACTGGTGTGAGGAGGAATCTCAGGGTTGTTTTGATTTGCATTTCCCTGATGACTAAGGATGTTGAACATTTCTTTAGATGCTTCTCAGCCATTTGAGTTTCCTCAGTTGAGAATTCTCCGTTTAACTCTGTTCCCCAGTTTTTGATAGGGTTATTTGGTTCTCTGGAGTCTAACTTCTTGAGTACTTTGTATATATTGGATATTAGCCCTCTATCAGACTTAAGATTGGTAAAGACCTTTTCCCAATCTGGTGGTTGCTGTTTTGTCCTATTGACTATGTGCTTTGACTTACAGAAGTTTTGCAATTTCATGAGGTCCCATTTGTCGATTCTTGATCTTAGAGCATAAGCCATTGGTGTTCTGTTCAGGAAATTTTCCCCTATGCACTTGTGTTTGAGACTTTTCCCCACTTTCTCTTCTATTAGATTCAGTGTATCTGGTTTTATGTGGAGGTCCTTGATCCACTTGAACTTGAGCTTTGTACAGAGAGATAGGAATGGATCAATTTGCATTCTTCTACATGTTGACCGCCAGTTGAACCAGCACCATTTGTTGAAACTGCTGTCTTTTTTTTTTCCACTGGATGGTTTTAGCTCCTTTGTGAAAGATCAAGTGACCATAAGTGTGTGGGTTCATTTCTGGGTCTTCAGTTCTATTCCATTGATCTACCTGCCTGTCACTGAACCAATACCAAGCAGTTTTTATCATTACTGCTCTGTAGTACAGCTTGAGGTCAGGGATGCTGATTCCCTCCAGAAGTTCTTTTATTGTTGAGAATAGTTTTTGCTATCCTGGGTTTTTTGTTATTTCAAATGAATTTGAGAATTGTTTTTTCTAAGTCTATGAAGAATTGAGTTGGAATTTTGATTGGGATTGCATTGAATCTGTAGATAGCTTTTGGCAGGATGGCCATTTTAACTATATTAATCCCTCTAATCCATGAGCATGGGAGATCTTTCCATCTTCTGAGGGCTTCTTTGATTTCTTTCTTCAGAGACTTGAAGTTCTTGTCATACAGATCTTTCACTTGTTTGGTTAGAGTCACACCAAGATCCTTTATATTGTTTGTCACTATTGTGAAGGATGTCATTTCTCTAATTTCTTTCTCAGCCTGTTTATCCTTTGAGCATGGGAAGGCTACTCATTTATTTGAGTTAATTTTATATCTGGTCACTTTGCTGAAGTTGTTTATCAGCTGTAGCAGTTCTCTGGTGGAGTTTTTCGGGTCACTTAAGTATATGATCATATCATCTGCAAATAGTGATATTTTGATTTCTTCCTTTCTAATTTGTATTCCTTTGTCTGTATTTGTTGTCTAATTGCTCTAGCTAGAACTTCAAGTACTATATTGAACTGATAGAAAAAGAGAGGGCAGCCTTGTCTAGTCTCTGATTTTAGTGGTATTGCTTCAAGTTTCCCTCCATTTAGTTTGATGTTGGGTACTGGTTTGCTGTATATTGCTTTTACTATGTTTAGGTATGGGCCTTGAAATCCTTATCTTTCCAAGACTTTTATCATGAAGGGATGTTGTCAAATGCTTTTTCAGCATCTAATGAAATGACCACGTGGTCTTTTTCTTTGAATTTGTTTATGTAGTGGATTACATTGATGGATTTCTGGGTACTGAACTATCCCTACATCCCTGGGATAAAGCCTATGTGATCGTGGTGAATGATCATTTTGATGTATTCTTGGATTCAGTTTGCAAGAATTTTATTGAGTATTTTTGCATCGATATTCATAAGGGAAATTGGTCTGAAGTTTTCTTTCTTTGTTGGGTCTTTGTGAGGTTTTGGTGTCAGTGTAACTGTGGCCTCATAGAATGAATGGGGTAGTGGTCCTTCTGTTTCTATTTTGTGTAATAGTTTAAAGAGTATTGGTATTAGGTGTTCTTTGAAGGTCTGATAGAATTCTGCACTAAACCCATCTTGTCCTGGACTTTTTTAGGTTGGGAGACTTTTAAGGACTGCTTCTATTTCTTTAGGCATTAAGGGATTGTTTAGATGTTTTATCTGATCCTGACGTAACTTTGGTATTTGCTATTGGTCTAGAAAATTGTCCATTTCATCCAGATTTTCCAATTTTGTTGAGTATAGACTTTTGTAGTAGGATAGGATGATTTTTTTAATTTTCTCAGAATCTGTTGTTATATCTCCATTTTCATTTCTGTTTTTGTTAATTTGAATACTCTCTCTGTGCCCTCTGGATACTCTAGCTAAGGGTTTGTCTATCTTGTTGATTTTCTCAAAGAACCAGTTCCTGGTTTTGTTGATTCTTTGTATAATTCTTTTTGTTTCTACTTGGATGATTTCAGCCCTGAGTTTGATTATTTCCTGCCTTCTACTCCTCTTGAGTGTATTAGCTTCTATTTGTTCTAGAGATTTCAGGTATGCTGTTAAGCTGTTAGTGTATGCTCTGTCCAATTTCTTTTTGGAGGCTCTCAGAGCTATGAGTTTTCCTCTTAACACTGCTTTCATTGTGTCCCATAAGTTTGGGTATGTTGTACTTTAATTTTCACTAAATTCTAGGAAAGCTTTAATTTCTTTCTTTATTTCTTCCTTGAGCAAGTTATTATTGAGTAGAGCATTGTTCAGCTTCCATCTATATATGGGCTTTCTGTTGTTGTTGTTGTGCCATTGAAGACCAGACTTAATCCGTAGTGATCTGATAGGAGGCATGGGATTATTTCAATCTTCTTATATGGGTTAAGGTTTGTTTTGTGACAGATTATATGGTCAGTTTTGGAGAAGGTACTGTGAGTTGCTGAGAAGAAGGTATATTCTTATGATGTAGGATGAAATATTCTATAGATACCTGTTAAAACCATTTGGTCCATAACATCTGTTAGTTTCACTGTGTCTCTGTTTAATTTGTGTTTCCAAGATCTGTCCATTGATGACAGTAGGATGTTGAAATCTCCCACTATTATTGTGTGAGGTGAAATGTGTGCTTTGAGCTTTAATAAAGTTTCTTTTATGAATGTGGGTGCCCTTGCATTTGGAGCATAGACGTTCAGAATTGAAAGTTCTTCTTGGTAGATTTTTCCTTTGACGAGTATGAAGAGTCCTTCCTTATCATTTTTGATGACTTTTGATTGAAAGTCAGTTTTATCCGATATTAGAATGGCTACTCCTACCGGTTTCTTGGGACCATTTGCCTGGAAAATTGTTTTCCAGCCCTTTACTCTGAGGTAGTGTTTGTCTTTAACATGGAGATGCGTTTCTTGGATGCAGCAAAATGCTGGGTCCTGTTTATGGATCCAGTCTGTTGGTCTATGTCTTTTTATTGGGGAATTGAGTCCAATGATTTTAAGAGATATTAAGGAATAATGATTGTTGCTTCCTGTTATTTTTTTATGTTATTTTTATGTTTGTGTGCCTATCTTCTTTTGAGTTTGTTGAATGATTACTTTCTTGGTTTTTCTAGGGTGTAGTTTCCCTCCTTGTGTTGGCATTTTTTATCTATTATTCTTTGTAGGGCTGGGTTTTTGGAAACATATTGTGTAAATTTGGTTTTGTCATAGAATATCTTACTTTCACCATCTATGGTAATTGAGTTTTATTGGGTAGAGCAGTGTGGGCTGGGAGTTGTGTTCTCTTAGGGTCTGTATGAGATCTGCCCAGGATGTTCTATCTTTCATAGTCTCTGGTTAGAAGTCTGGGTTAATTCTGATAGGTCTGTCTTTATATATTACTTGACTTTTTTCCCTTACTGCTTTTAATATTCTTTCCTCGCTTTGTGTATTTTGACTATAATGTGACAGGAGGAATTTCTTTTCTGGTCCAATCTATTTGGAGTTCTGTAGGCTTCTTGAATGTTTATGTTCATCTCTTTAGGTTAGGGAAGTTTTCTTCTATAATTTTGTTGAAGATATTTACTGGCACTTTAAGTTAGGTATCTTCACTTTCTTCTATACCTATTATCCTTAGGTTTGGTCTTCTCATTGTGTCCTGGATTTCCTGGATGTTTTGGGTTAGGAACATTTTGCTTTTTGCATTTTCTTTGACTGCTGTTTCAATGTTTTCTATGGTATCTTCTGCACCTGAGATTCTCTCTTCTATCTCTTGTATTCTGTTGGTGATGCTTGCATCAATGTCTCCTGATCTCTGTTCCTAGGTTTTCTAACTCCAGGATTCTCTCCTTCTGTAATTTCTTTATTGTTTCTATTTCCACTTTTAGATCCTGGATGGTTTTTTCATTTCCTTCACATGTTTGATTGTGTTTTCCTCTAGTTCTGCCCATTTGATTATGTTTTCCTCTAATTCTTTAAGGGATTTTTGTGTTTCCTCTTTAAGAGCTTCTAGCTGTTTACCTGTGTTCCCTTGTATTTCCTTAAGGGAGTTATTTATTTCCTTCTTAAAATCTTCTATCATCATTATGAGATGTGATTTTAAATCTGAATCTTGCTTTTCTGGTGTGTTGTGTTATCCAGGGCTCGCTGTGGTAGGAGAACTGGGTTCTGATGATGCCAAGTTGCCTCGGTTTCTGTTTCTTATGTTCTTGCCCTCGCCTTTTGCCAACTGGTTATCTCTAGTATTAGCTGGCCTTATTCTCTCTTACCATGGCTTGTCCTTTCTGCAAGCCTCTGTGTTAATACTCCTTGAAGACCAGTTCTCTCTGAGAGGAATTTGGGTTTGGAGAGCTGTGGTACAGGGTCATCTCTGGGGCGCAGATAGAAACCAGAAGGATTCTGTCCTCAGCTGTTCCTTGGTTCCTGTGTCCTGATGGCTCTGCAAGTGTCCCTCTTGATCCAGGAATTTGAACAGAACTGGTGGTCTTGCCTGTGCTTGAAGGTGTGTTGGCACTCCTGGGAGACCAGCTCTCTCCTGGCACTATTTGAGTATGGAGCCATGTATCACAGAATCAGCTTCCTGGCTGCAGAAGGAATCTGGAAGACCACTCCTCAGTTCCTGTGTCCTGAGGGTCCTAGGTGGGTCCTTCTGAGCAGAGGTGCTGGTCTTACCCCCATTCACAGGCTTGTCCACAATTCCTTGGAAGCTAGCTTTCTCCTGGTGCTATTTGGCTATGGAGCCCTCTGGCCCAGGCTGAGGTCCCCAGCCATACATTTTATTTATTTATTTATTTATTTATTTATTTATTTATTTATTTATTTGTGTGAATATGATTGTGTGTGTGTGTGTGTGTGTGTGTGTGTGTGTTTTCATGCATATATATCCCTGTATATTCCAGGAGGTTAGAGGACCACTTGTTGGAAATAGTTCTCTCTTTCCATCTAAGTGCTGGGAAGTAAGGATAGACAGTAAGAGACAAAAGAATACAAGAAAAATATGAGTCTGGAAAGATATCTCAGTTAGAAAAATACTTGCTACATAGCATGAGATCCTGTGCATGTGTTCTGTGGCATGCACATATAACTCTAGCACTAGGAAAGCAAGGACAGGCAGGTCCCTTGGGGCTTGCTGGTCACTTGAGACAGGGAGGATATTGAATTAGAATAGAGAAAAATAAAATTAGAGTGGTATTGTGTAGAGCACAGTAATGAACGCAAACTTCCTATACTTTACTGGCCTTTAATAAACTACAAAAGATTGAATATCTACATTGAAAAAAAAAAAAAAAAGAACTCCAAGTTAAAAATAAATTCAGAAGCCGGGCAGTGGTGGCGCACGCCTTTAATCCCAGCACTTGAGAGGCATAGACAGGTGGATTTCTGAGTTCGAGGCCAGCCTGGTCTACAGAGTGACCAGGCCACTCTGCACAGCCAGGGCTATACAGAGAAACCCTGTCTCGGAAAATAAAATAAAATAAAATAAATTCAGGTTTGTAATTAAGGAAGTAGCTAAGTAGATAACACCATTGGCTAAAACCAATTTTTGTTTTTGTCTCTTTTTATCACTGCCACAAATATCTGGGAGAAATAATTTTAAAAGAGGAAAATTTTATTTGGCCTCATTATTTAGAAGGTTTCAGTTCATGGTTAATTGGTTTTATTGTTTCTGGGCCATGGTGAGACAGAAGATCATTGCTGAAGGGCCTGGCAGAGCAGTGATGCTTGCCTTGTGGCAGCCAGAAAGCAAAGGTGAACGTAGGAAGGGATTATGGATAAGATCAAACAGAACACCTCCTGTGACCCACATGTAAGCCTGTGAAGACATATGCAAATCATAACATTCTGCCACTGAGCTGCAAAGGCTCATGTCTACCTCATAATGCCAAATACATTTACTCTGTCTCTTTGGTCTTTGGGGCTTTAGCAGTTTCAGCATCTTTCAAAAAATGCAAGCCCGATGTCTGTTCTAACGTTCAAAGGACATTTTAACTCTGAGACTGTAACCATCAAATCAAAAAATCACATACATCTGCTATTCAATGGTCAGAAAGGCACAAGATAAACATATCCAGTCCTAAAGAAGATTGTAGCATAGAAAGGACAGATAGAACCAAAGCAAAACTGAATGAAGCCCGGTAGGACAAAGGCTGACTCACATAGCTCCATAGCTGGCATTTCAGGGCATCTGGTTACATGGTTGAGGTCCCTGGAGATCCAGCAAGCACAGCAGCTATAGTATACAACTATTAATCTCCCAAGAAGCATCCCAGATATCAGACTGTTTTCTCTCTGATGTTGTATATGAGCTAATCATCTCCCCAGTGTAACAAGCTGAGTTTTATGCATTTGAGCCTGTGTACTTTCTATTTCCCTGGAATGCTGTCATTCTGTGCTCACATGGCCATATTAGCTGAGCTCAGAGCACACCATTCTGTTCCTCAGGAGGGCAAGGTCTGTCTGCAGTGCCATTTCTACCATGGTCTTTCTCACTAGATGGCATCTACCTCTTATGGGACACAGGTAGTCTCTCCCCTTCTTTTGTTAAGTATGGAATTAAGTTGGGAAGTTCCTATGTGCTGTCATCTATGGGCTAAGATTCACACGCTAGTCCTTGTCACAAGCAACTGGGGCTACATCAGGAGTGCAAACCCTTCAGAGAGAAAGTTGAACTGCCTAACAATCTTGGCTGACATTTTTGCTGAGACCTGACCCCTGGGACCCATTTCCTCATTTTTCACCATGGGAGACAGATGGTTTTGCTTTTCTGTTGTTTTTTTTTTTTTTTTCCCTGCCATTTCCCCTTCCATTTTCTTTCTAAAATCCAGAAGACTAGGTTCTCATGCACACTAGGTAAGTACTTTACTATTGAACAATATTGCAATCCTCTTTTGACTTCTTTCTTTTTAAAAAAAATTGAGACAGTCTCATTAAGTTGCCTGGGCTGGCCTTGAACTCACTGTAGCCCAAGAAACTCTTCAAGTTTTGATTCTCTTGCCTCAGCCTCCCGAATACATGAGATGACTGAATGAAGGCTTAATGATTTCTATAAATTCTTCCTAGTGAAGCAAAGGAGAAACTAATAGTAACTCGTACCTCAGGGCCCTTTTTTTAGTCATTTGTCTCATTGCTGTGATGAAACAACTGAGAAAAGGAACTCAAGGCAGGAAGGGTTGACTGACTCAGAAGTAGAATCTGTCATGCTGGGAAACTCATGATTGCAGGGATGTAAGACAACTGGGCACATTGCATCTAAGACCAGGAAGCAGAGAGAGGAATCCTGGTGTTCAGCTCACTTGCTCCTCTCATTCACCCTGTAACTCCCAGGCGGTGGAATGGTGCCACCAACATTCGGGGTCTGTCTTCTTTCCTCAATTAATCTAATCTAGATAATCCCTCACAAACACACCCTGAGACTTGTTCCAGAGCAACTCTTAATCCCATCAGACTGACAACCAAAATCTACTACTACAGTCCTGTTTAGGTCTTAAGAATATGTTCGTGAGCTAAAAGAGTTTATGTTGGTGAGTTTTTCACACCTGAGAATGATGCTCATGAAGTCTTTTTCTTTATCTAAGGTTTTGTGACAATCTGTGATAACAATTATAATCAACAAAACTAAGTTGTGTTTTTATTTGACTCTACCCGTCAGCTTTCTTTAGATATTTCACAAGAAGTGAATTGTTGTGTTTTCTCCTTCAGTCAGTCTCTCTACCCTCTAACATCTGCATTTACTGTACCTGAGGAAGAGGTTAAAAGAGCAGAAATGTGGAAATTAATCTGCCAAGAACATCAGGACAGTGCATCAGATCTGGTGAGAGAAAGCAGGAAGAGTCAAATAGCCAGAGAAGAACTTACTGTATTGAGCCTTTGTTTATGCCTTAGAAAATTTGGAATTCCTATTTAGAAATGTCTTCAACCAGGGCAATAAAAACATGTCAGAAATGTAAAATATCAGCCCGCTCCCCATACCTGCTTTTAAAAATTGCTCTTTGATTGAATCCACAGGGAACAGCTGAAGCAAGGCAATGGACCTTACACAATGAAATACTTAAATGTGATGGGGGAAAGGCCAGTGTTTGAAGCCCTGTAAGTGAGGAATTTATTCAGTGTTTTGAGGCAAGGGTGAGAAGGTGAGCTGGCAGGAGAGGGGGAAGGCAAGCAAGCAGGTTGGTGGAGGCAGAGTTATGAGTACGTAAGAGCAAAAACTGGAGCAAAAACATTTTAAAATAAAATACCCTGAAGTCAGATTCCTTTCTGTAAACCTGCAGGGACCCAATAAAAAGCTGCAACTAAATGAAAGTGTTACCAAAGCAGATGGAGAAAAACATCAGAAAATCAAATGACACATTTGAAAGGGCAAAACATCAATATTACTAAAGAACTGATCAGATATGTCATTTTGAAATGCAACCAAAGCAACCAAATCGTGAAATGTGTTAAAATGGGGAACAGGGTGGGTGCGGGTCTGGCTCCTGCCATGCAGAAAATCAGATGCTCTGCGGGAATACATGAATAGAAGGGTAGGCAGGTTGTGTCTATACACATTTTGAAATTGTCAAAAAATAAATATCAAAATGATGGGCCATGCAAAGAGGAGTATTTGTTCCAGCCAAGGGGACTTAAGCAGGTCTCTGGGACCAGTGGGCTGATCTTGGCCTGTCGAATGAATGCTCTTTGCAGCTTAGCTCTGATATTTCCTTGGCATTAGCAGTTACAGAACCCAGGGTTAGAATTCTTAGTTCAAGACTAAGAGGATGATGTGGCTCTAATAAGTGGAGACTGTGTAAACAGCAGCCTGTCTGTGGGTACTAACTACCCAGTCCTTATGAATGTGTTTGTAGCTAAACTCCAGTCACTTTGACTAGAAGTGGTGGTGCTGGGCAGCTAAATACAAGCTCTTAGGAGCTGGGAACTTCTCAGCAGATAAAGTGCTTACCGCTTATTGCACATGGCTGAGGATCTGAGTTTAATCTCCAGTACCCATGTAAAAATGATCCAAGGATGAGCTAGGTATGGTGGCACACACCTTAACCCCAGCATTTGGGAGGCAGGCCAGCCTGGTTTACATAGTGAGTTCTAGGACAGCCAGTACTACACAATGAGATCCTGCCTCAAAGGGATATAAAAGGATCCAGGGATGGTGAGACATGATTGCAATTTCAATCTTTGGGGCTTGTTTACAAGCTTGGCCAAATGAGTGAGTTCCAGGTTGTCAATGAAAGACCCACCATACTCATAATACAAGTGTACACACACACACACACACACACACACACACACTGCAAACTGTGTGCTGAATGAAGAAGGCCAAGCATCAGATATTTAGCCAGAAAGCCAGAAATGAGTCAATAAGTAGTGTGCACAATATTGGAATAGTAATAGTTTGAAAACATTACCAGAAACCCCAGATAGAGCTATTACACACTGTGGGAAAGATCTGCTAGAAGAGGAATTAAGAGAGGCAGAGAGCTGGGTGTCAGTTCCCAGATTCACTGTTGTTAGGACCTGCCTCTATCCCCTAGAATTCAATGTGGAGCTTCATCCTGGCATGATGACTTAAGCACTGTAAGATTTCAAGCAATCTACTAAGTCCCTCTAAGCCTCAGTTTTCTCATCTCCAAAATGAAGCTAAGGATGATATGAATCTCATGAGAGTCTTTGAAAGGATTAAAGGAAACAATTCATATGAAGAATTTTTAAGTGCTGGAATGAACACTCAATAAATGAAACTATTAAATTACTCACAAGCTATGTACTGGAAATCCACCTCATTGTTTAATACAACCCTTTCAGATTAAAAAAGAAAACAAAGGAGACCTCAAAAGTGGGTGTCCCCAAACAGGGCAACAACCTTGGAGAACCAGAGCACCCTGTGCGTCCTACTCCTTAGTTTGCACTCATGCTTCTTGAGAGGACAAAGTTCTCTTTACAGTATCTATTAATTCTGCCTCTCAATGCCCCTCCTCTTTCTAAAAAAAAAAATAATTTTTTATGTAAGAATCAAACACACTTTGAGGTATTAATGGCTGATACTAGCTTAAAATGCTTGCATGTGTCCCTTATCAAGACTTTTATACTTTGGGAGAGAATTAAGGAAGAGGACTATGCACAGGAGTGGGGCAACATGTTGTGCAGAAATTCCCACCCTCCTCAAATGAGGCCAGAGGCCAACTTATGAAGGACACCATTGGGCTACCTAACAGATGCGCATCTGGTTCACACACAACCTACACGTGGGTTGTGTAGATGGGAGACACCATTTCTGGTAACAAGCACTCAGGTCAGTTGAGAATAAAGCCTCCTCCATATCTAGAAGAATTCAAGTCTCTAAGTATGATCAATAGGACTAAGCAGAAATTATCCCATCCCTTCAATGTAAACAAGGGATGATTTTAGAGGATTCTTGGAAAAGAAATCTAAATACTAAAACAGAAGTTTTTATTTATTTATCTATTTATTCATTTTTGCACTTTCTTAATGATAGAGAATGATGAATGAAGGAGAGAGAGGGCACAGACACCTAAAAGAAAAGAAATGAACACTGCAAAAAGGCATATGAGACCTTGGTTTCTCAATTCTAAGTCTCTCTGCTTCATAACATGTCCAGGACACTTGAGTACTCAGGATTCCATGACTACTTTCATGAGGGTCAGCTAGTGTTGAGTAACTTGGTATGCTCTAATCTCTCTGAGACTAAGGACTATCATCTGGTTCAGAATCAGGACCAGAAGTACATCAATAGGTCTGAAGGTGTTTTAACACTATTGGCTGGACTTCCAGGACATTTGGCTCCAAGGTAGGTATGTTATCTTTAATTGTATGTTGGGATCCCTCCAACATTGAAAGCTGATTTACCCACACTCCACTTCTTTCTTTCTTTAGCATTTGAAGGGCATTCACTGATTACATATCTATTTGCTGATGCTTGAACTGTCACTCTCTGGAAGTAGAAAGGTGCTTCCCCAAATCTGTAAATATGCACTTTATGGCAACAACTTGGACCCATTTGAATCCAAATTTGTGTTGTGTGCTACTATAAAACCATTGTCACTAGCTGGGACTTAAAGATGCCTGTATCCACCAGCTCAGCAACTGCTGTAGTGCATAGCTCAGCCTGTACAGATTCCTTTGTGAGTACATGATGTGACTTGATCTAAGTACTAGAACATTGGCCATCAAGCCTGATCTGTCCAGATGGCTTCATGGAGACCTGGGTTCTCTGGGAAGAACTCACAGTCTTGGACAGAACCGAGACTCTCATTTCCTTAGAGCCAGACTTCATCCATCATATCTCCCACCCATTTCTATTCTAATAGTCAAGGCCAGCTGCTAGCACCCAAGGCTGATTGTGCCAATAATGGATTATTATAATGCATGGGGCTAATAGGGCCAATGCTGTCAGAATATGGTGGGTGAGATGGATATGTGCAATAAAAATGAAGACTCTCTCACATTTATATATTGCCTTTGCTTTCAAAATGTGTTCACATCTGTTATGTCATTTTCTCGTCCCAATACCCCTGAGAATGATGGATCCTTCAGGCATAAAGCTTCTTTTATTCAGATGCAAAAAAATGGCAAGCCAACTGAAAGGTCTTTCCAATGATCTTTGTGGCAAATGGGCAGAGTCATTGGCCTTCTAAACTGCCAGACCTCAGCAGGATCAAACAGGTTAGTGCCCTACAAAAAGAGCAAAGGCTTTCTCCATCTACTTGGATTATTCCTATCTACCAATCCTTGATTTAGAGTGAAAATGAAAATTGTCTTTTTGTTCCCCCAGCAGATTGTAACAGACTGAAGTTGTTGCCTTTTCTTCTCAGCGTTCTGAGTTCCTCCCTTCTTCTCTCTTCTACTTGACATGTAAATTTGATGTTTCCACTCAATGAGTCAATCAGAACAGAATGCTAATTTATTAAGCAAATGTGTAAAAGCTGCAGTGTACTACACCCATGACAATGATTGACACAAAAACAAAACAGCAGCAAAGTCTAAGCCTCCTCAACTGAGGCCATCATAAAGAGAAAACAGTGAATCTTTGAGGCTCTCCAGCTTTTTATCCAGTCCTTCCATTATCTGCTTAGACAAGGACATAAATGAAACAGCTGAAATCAGCCATGCAGAGCAAGACAGCCAATTGCTCACACAGCATTCTGCAAAGCTCCTGCAATGTGTTCATAGTGGGGATGAGGGTGTAGGAAACCTGTCAACAGGGCTACCATGGGTCCCAAACTTATTAGGGTTATGTTATATTCCTCTTTTCTGTCTTAGTTTAAATTGAGTACATTTTAAGAGATACAGAATACTTATACCTTTTAACAACAAAATTTATTCCTAATTATACAATTACTTTATCATGCAGCACTTGCTGGAAAGAAAAAAAAAAGCACTATGAGGCAGAGAATGGGCTGACTTAAGGTATTTTTCTTTTTATTTAAAAAAAAAAAAGGTTAACAACCCAATTTCTTTCCCCTCCGGAACTCAAAACTGTTAAGGCACACCAAGTGTTCCTCATTTCTGGATAATAAAATAATGATGTAATTAACAATTAAATAGCACAATATCATAAGAAATTATTAAACTTGCTTGTGGAAGGAAGTAAAAGCCATACTATTTTAAGGAATGTTAAAATGAGATAATTATTATCTAGCTTAAATGTAAAAGCCAAATTCTTCCAGTGTGCTTTCTGCCCTTGGCTGTTTGGTACATTTGGAGTTTATCTGACTCTCTGTGGTCCTTGAGGCTGTGAATGGGTAGTTACAGGCTGGGGTGTATTCTCATCCCACAGTTTTACCTTCAATTCCTGACTCCATCTCAGCTCCTCCGGCTCCCCATCCTGGACACAGTGTCTGCTGTCTATGTAGACTCCTCCTGCTGCCCTCCCTGGGACACAGTGTTTGCTGACCATGTAGGCTCCTCTTGCTGCCCTCTCTGGGTCACAATGTCTGCTGGCCGTGAAGTCTTCCCCACCCTTGGCCACCCGGGATACAGTGTCTGCTGTCCATGTAGACTACTTTTGCTTCCCTCCCTGGGACACAGTGTCTGCTGACCATGTTGACCATCTCCTTTAGCTGATATCTTTTGTTCTTTTTCTCTTTACTCTTATAAGCACCTGAACCTACTGTAGACTTAAAAAGAGAAATGTTTATTGGGCTCACACGGTCTGGGAGGTTTCAAGGCCATTATCAACTGACCCTGCTGTTTTTGAGCCAATGGTAAAGCAGCACATTGTGATGGAAGAGTGCAGAGAGCAAAGCTGCTCAGCATGGATAAGCACAAAAGAGAGAGAAAAAGAGGTGAAGACTCTTGATCTTTATTGTAGGTTGATTCAGAGTCAACTGAAGACGTCACACTAGGCCCTGCCTCTCACAGTCATTATCAAGAGAAAACTAGGGAGGACAAGACTGTTACACACAGGCCTTTTAGGGATATTCTAGAACAACAATCTGAGTACAGACTAGAGAACACTTATGGAGATAGGACATATCTCTCTTATAGCAAGGACTGTGACCATCCCTTATTGTTGAATGAGTCTACTGACTCTCTTCCTGGATCTAGTTTTGTCTCATCTGGATCAATTTACCTCACAGAAGCATTGGGTCTAATCTAAAATGCCTGATATTTGATAGCATATTGCTTGTTACCTTTCAACAATCCACCTTGTCCCTGGGAAGTCATCTCAGTAACATTGGATAGTATTCTAGGATCTTCCCAGATTTGGCCACATCTGGTGTATTAATAGTTACCTTTCACACTAGTTTGACAAAACTCTGGGCAGATATAACTCCAAGAAGGAAATATTTATTTTTGGCTCACAGTTGCAGAGGACTTTAGTCCATAATGATGGACAAAACATGGAGTACAGCTTAATGTATAAGAACAGAGGCACTGGGAGAGACTGCTTACATCATGGTGGACCTGGAGAGAATGACAAAAGCCAAATATAGCCAAGGATTAAAAAGACCAGGCATAACCTACCAAGCTACCTACTTTCACCAACCAGACCATACCTCACCCAGTGCCCAAAGATGCTCAAAATAGCACCACCAACTGAGCCTCAAACATTCCAAACAAATTGTAGAAGCACTTTAATTCAAACCATAATGTTCCTCTCATCCCTTAAAGGCTCATGGGCATCTCAGAATGCAAACTACACTAAATATCACTTTAAGAGTATCTAGAAACAAAAATTAAAATGCCTGAGCCTAAATTTTCTACTGTGTCTCAATCTAAGTCTGTTAAGAGACTCAATGTTTTAACTGTGAACCCCATAAAATAAAAAAGAAAATTATATACTTCTAAAATACAATTGCACAAAGAAAATATTGATATGGCAAAAGATGAGATGAAAGCAAGACTGAAAACCAGGAGGGAAAACTTGACCAACATCCATGTCCAACATCTAGGACATATGTGGTGCCAATGGCTTTGGGAGCCCACCCACATATTTGCCATGCCCTATCTGTTGGGCTGCCTCCAAGTTTTCCTTGGCAGACATCCCATGTTCCTGGCATCTCCAATATCCTGGAGTCTCTATTGCAACTTGGGCATCAATCTTACAGCTTCATGCCAATCTCTCTCAGGAGCATCCTGTGGATAATGTGACCCTGGTACATCTTGCCTGGCCTCACAAGCTTTTCTCTTGATTTTCGGTAGAGATTTCTGTTATCATATAACCGCTGCATGCCACATACCTACAAGACTAGTGTAGCCCTGGGTGAAGAATGCCAAGATCCAGTGCTAGCTTGAGCAGTAGCCAGGTTCCCTTAGACCACGGTTGCAGGGCTCTCTGAGTACTTTGGTGACTGAAAATAGCAAACTGGACCTAGTGGCTGAAAGTGTCAAGTGCTTACATCATGGTGGTTCTTGATGTATAAAGAATTTTAAGAATTTAATATATAAAATAAATAAATCTTTTTTAAAAAAGTTTTTTTTAAAAAAAATAACTTCTAATTTCATATGGTGAAGGATCTTCAACATAGAGCAGCAGAATGTGACAAAGGAGGTGATAAGACAAAAATGATTTTAAGTGCTTAGGGGTATGAGCTCAGGGGATGGCAAACAACTGTCAGACAAAGGCTGGTTAGGGAAACTCTAGTGCAGACCCTCCTGCTGCTGTCTCCAGGCTGCAAAGTCTGAAACTGCTTTGACTGGGTAGCCTTTCTTCTCCCCATGGTTTTCCAAGCAGACAGAGGGAGAATAGCTTTCTGCATTTCGTTCTTCTTAGTTCAGACCAGCAGTTTTTAGTATTTGGAAATGGTGCACGCTGATCTATCGCTGAATCCTCTGCTATAAGGAAATACCTGAGCCCGAGTAACTTTTAGAACGGTGCCTTGGTGCTGTAACCTATAGAGAAAAAGAGTGCTATGTGGTCCCATGGGTGGAGGGATGGGAGAAGGGACAAATGTTACAGCAAGCCTTTTTTACAAAGTCCTTAGTCCCATTCGCAAAGAAGAAGACCTTGTGGGCAAATCACAGATTGCCCTGAGAGACAGGCAATCTTGTTTCTCCTTTGTTTTATTTATATATATATATTTTTTAATTTTTTGAGAACAAATACTGTGTTTACATCATTCTATCCCTCCCTCCCCCTCCAACTCTTCTGTGACCCCTAATTGTGATCTATTCTTCTTTATTATTGTTACCTATACATATATCATACATACAAACTTGCATGCATACATACATATCCTATTGAATCCATTTAGAGTTAACTCAGTTGTACATGCATTTAGAAATTTGATAACCTGTCAGCCAGTTTGTGCTTGTAGAAAGATTCATCTCTCTCCCCTCCCCCTCCCCCTCCCCCTCCCCCTCCCCCTCCCTCTCCCTCTCCCTCTCCCTCTCCCTCTCTTCCTCTCCCCTCTCTTTGTCTCACCTAAATCACTTTATCTAGGAGTGAGAAAGGACCCACTTCTTAAGCCGTTACTTTTGGAGAGTAGGCTGTAGCATGGAGGATGCGAGCCATCTGCCCACACTTTACTTTCTCTGTATTCTTCCATGCTTTATCCTGGCAACACCATTCATCCATTAATTCAATGTCACCCTAGCTTTGATGTTTCAAAGGGAAGGGTAGCACCATCTTCCTTTGTGCTCATAGCGCACATTCTCAGTGCGCTGCCGGCTACTGTTGTGCCACCCAGATACCTTTATCTATTCCGGAAAGAAAGAACCGTCCTGACAGGAACACCTTCCTCCTACTTCACCTGTTTTCTTGGCTGATTTTCCATTTTCCTTGGCTTCTTAATTTTCCTTCCCTTTCCCATCTCCGTCTAACAGGGTCTGTGGGATGGGAAGCCTGCGGAGAAACCAGTTGCTATGCCTGTCCCTACCGGAATGTCTTCTTCACACTCCACTGGCTGCATCTGCCTGAGGCTTGGATTCTGACAGCTGTTTAATAAACCACATCAGCAGTGCACCAGCTTAAGACAGAATGAAAGTGAGCGCCTCACATTCCATTTCTACTTGCTGATAACCATCATTTACCTTTTAATATAGCACTATTCCCCCACTTCCCTCCCCACAAACAGCTGCCGTCTTCCCTTTGGTGTAGTAAAAGGGCCATTGCTTGGGACCGGGGCTTTGCGGACCCAGCATGTGTTCACCTGTATGAGCTAATGGCTGCTCAATCACTTCAGACATCTGAGGAATCTCCCCTTCCCTCCCCTTCTCCCAAATGCTTTGTAAAATTCTTTGCTTGGCAGAGAAAAAGCCACATCTCCCAGCTGCTTCTGCCCCGCTGGCCCCCACTCTATTGTAAGGTGCCATTCTATTGTGAGATGTATTACAGTTGAGTGTGGTGGTGGTTATCTTTTAAAAGGTCTTACATATTCCATCTCATTGAATAACAGAAACCAGGGGAGGAAGGGGAAAGAGAAAGAGGCTGTGGAATGCTACAAAGGGCAGAGTGAGATGAATCAGTATATACCCTATCCTTCTTCCAAGGAAAGGGATGCATCTCCTGTTACAATAGAGGAGATGGGAAGCCGTTTCAAACCATGGTATTACTCCCCAAACCTTTCATTTTATCTCAGCACTTAGAAGCAACTTTACTGTCTCTCTGGGGTGGGGTTGATGAAGCTGACTCTCCAATGCAGCTCTGGGAAGTCTCCCTCCATCATCTATCATTTAGCAGCTCAAAGCTGAAGTAGACAGGGCAGAGCACCAGATTGCTGTGGAAGCCCAGCTCCAGTCGAGGGCTGGCCTCTCATCCAAGCAGATTGAAATTAGGTTTCAAAACTACCTGTGAGAAAGAAAGATGAGATGGAAAGTCGCTGATGCAACTGAAAATACTGTGGTGATAGCTGACGGGGGAGAGAGGGGGGTAAACCAGGCTGCTCAGAACACTTAAAGCGTCCCACTCCACATGCCTGTGGCTCCCTGGTTTCTCCCAACTCTGTTTTATTAACTGAGCTTCTTTTATGAGTACTTTAATAAACCTGGCTATTTTCTTCCCTGTTCAGTGAAGATCATAAACTCCCCTGCTTTTAAAAAATACAAATAAATAGCTCAGGGTCCTAAGCTCACCCAGGAGTAAGTAGGGCATATGAGTGTGTTCAATAGCTACACCTAAGAGCTCCTTCTGAGAGTTTGCCAGGCACAAGGATCTCATCTGGAATCCAGCAGAAGCCTACAAAGGAGGGAGAGCTTTTGTTGACTTTGGGGGGAGGCTAATCCTTTAGGCCTGCTCATTTAAGTTGTTTATGTCTAGTGAATTATCCCCTAATCCCCACCCTTTCCCTGAGGCCAAGAAAGTTCTGCCTTTCTCTATGTAGAGTAAGGACTAAGTCTTCTCTAAAACCCTAGCATCTAGTCTGACCCCTTAGGTAACTAGACACCATAGGATCTCTTGGGGGAAGTTAGGAGACTATTTCTCTCTTCTCTTCTCTTCTCTTCTCTTCTCTTCTCTTCTCTTCTCTTCTTTCTCTCTCTCTCTCTCTCTCTCTCTCTCTCTCTCTCTCTCTCTCTCT
>JADRCH010000057.1:410874-469334 GCA_019843965.1 Rhynchomys soricoides
CTCTCTCTCTCTCTCTCTCTCTCTCTCTCTCTCTCTCTCTCTCTCTCATTTCCCTTTCTCCCCCAACCCACACACACTCAAGCCATCACCAAATCCCCTGGCTCAACCCACGTTTAGTGTCTGTTCTGATACCTGCATTTGGCCTAAGCCACCCTCATGGATCACTTACATTCTGTCAGTAAGCAATGCATACCTGCTCTCTTCTTACCCTCAACCCCACTTCATTGTCTGGTTGTTTTTGAGAAAAAAAAAAAAGTTCTGGGAAAGTATTCACTTACCTCCTGCATGCTCCAGCTTACTCAGTGTGACTAGCTTTGTGGGCCCTTGTGACTCAGCTGTCCTTTGGGAATGATGGACTGCACCTACCTCATTGGTTCCTATACCTGGAACATACTCTAGAAATCTCATTTATACTCACACATACGCTTCTCAAGAGTCCCTTGATTACCTTTCCTGGATCATCTCTTTCTAATCTGGTGTAAGGGTAGAGGGAGAAGGAAAAACAAACCTCCCAGCACTCCCATGATCTTTATTGTCTGCTATAGTACTTCCCCCCACCCAGTCCAGCATACTAGACATTTCCTCTGTCTTCGCCAATCTGTGCTTTACTTAGGGGTGGACTTTCAACTTGTTGGGCTCATGGCTATTTCCTCGTGGTTAGAACAGAGCATAGTACCAAATAGGTACTTCATAAATACTTACGTTCAATCCATTCTGGGATCAAAATTTAGAAATAAATTCTGCATTAGTGTTGTAGGCAGGTTCCCAGGGTGGTGCTGGACTTAGCTCCTCCTCTGAAGTGGATTTATGATAACCTTAGAGGGCAGTTCCAGGAATACCAGTCAACCACTGGCCATGACCCTCTTCTCTAAGTTTTGAAAGGAAATTTTACCAACTTGATCTCAATCACTTGTGCTTAGTGGGAGCACATGTGGGTGGTAAGGGAGAAACCTTCCCTGGGCAGCATCATTCCAGAGCAGAGCAGAGCAGAGCAGAGCAGAGCAGACAGAAGCTGGCATCTCAGACCTAAGTATAGTGGCCTCTCTCTGGCCCTTTATTTTCATGTTTGGCACCACAAACATCCTTAGAGTGGCCTAGCTAAAAGTAGTGAGGGTGGGGCAGCTGCTGAGGGATCTGACAAGCTCCCCAGAAAGGGCCTAGGGGTTGGGATTGCAGTGGCTTCGTAGTAGGCAGAATGGGTTACCCTGCATTGAATACTTTCCACGAGCACTTCTGTGACCTGATTCATACAATCTCTCTCTTGCACCCATGTCAATCATACAGCCCTCCCTAAGAAGGTTCAATAGAATCATATGGACTGTGGCATTCCTGGGTAAGGATGGACAGTAGAATCAAAGAGTCAGACCAGTCAAACTCCTGGATATCAATCTAAGCCCTCCATCTGTGGTCTAGCTTGGTGTGCCAGAGCTCCACAGTGGGCACAAGAGTATCTGGAACAGACCAGTACGTAACACTGATAAGCAGTTGTGGGATCAGGCCATAACCAGGTGGGCAATCTACATGTGCACGTGGTCTAGCAGTGACAACTGGTAACAGGAATTTCAGTGCAAAAAGCCTGCAGAATCTAAAAGGTGAGTGAAAGAAGGAATTTAAGAGTCTTGGCTCAGGAAGATTCTCTTTTCTCTCTTATAGTGACGAAGATACAGGGATTATTGAAGGAACTAAAGGTGCTTGGAGAGGCATGAATCTCTTGACTGAGCTTAGAACAGGTTCAATGGAGAATTACTTTAGTATTTTAAAGTATGGTACCTAATTCAGCTGGACCTATCTCAGGACCCTCTCTTTTTTATTTCTTAAGGAATTTATTAAGGGTATTTACTGTACAGAGGGCTAGTGATTATGTTCTCATCCTGGTTCAGCTATGCTTGTTTAGGCCAAACATGGGAACTAAGCCCTCAGCCACTCACCCTGTCTGTGGTGGTAGAAACTGGAACTAACAATTTAGGAACTGTCTGTCATCATTCATCTCTTCAGATATTAAAAGTGGAGTATTCTGATACCGTCAGCAGGTTTCAGCCAGTTCACTAGTGCATCATGGTTTACAGAATTTTCACACACCTCTCTTCTCCTGGGCAGTGGAGCCAAAACAGAATTACTTCAAATGAATCCCAAATATGATCTATTGGCTCGTTCTTTCCAATCTGTTACCCATTTTCTGTGTCTTGTCTGGGAAGTGTCTGCTATCCCAAGGCATTCTTTGCAGTTACCTGATGATAGAAGGATGATTGATTAGAAAGCAGAGATGGGGAGGGGGAGGGTAACCAGAGCTCAGTATCCCCAGCTAAGAAAGGATGGCTACAGAGAAGAGTCACTGTTGAACTATTTCAGGCCAGCCTTGCTTTGGGGGACAATCTCTGACACAGTTGCTTGGGTTGCACTTAGCTACTTGGTGAGCACCTGCTGCTGGAGGACCAGGAAAGCCACCTTCATCATAGCCTGCTGAGAATCTTGGCATGTGTCTTAGTCAGGTTTCTATTCTTGCACAAACATCATGTCCAAGAGGCAAGGGTTTATTCGGCTTACACTTCTGCACTGCTGTTTGTCACCAAAGGAAGTCAGGACTGGAACTCAAGCAGGTCAGGAAGCAGGGGCTGATGCAGAGGCCATGAAGGGATGTTCCATATTGGCTTGCTTACCCTGGTTTGCTCAGCTTGCTCTCTTCTAGAACCCAAGACTACCAGCCCAGGGATGGCACCACCCACAATGGGCCCTCCCCCTTTGATCACTAATTGAGAAAATGAGTTATAGCTGGATCTCATGGAGGCATTTCCTCACCTGAAGCTTGTGTCAAGTTGACACACAAAACCAACCAGTACAGCATGGAAGGAGGGATGCTATACTGGCTTATGGCAACTGATGATGTCAGGAAGCTGGACCATGCCAGGCAAGCCTGGAACAGACTGAAGGAAATCATCAGCTTGTTTCCAGGTCTGCTGGGAGGCCTAAAGAGATTGGAGTCATGCTGTCCTGGTGGGAGATGTGGTACATGCAGAGCTTCAGGGAAGCCCTAGAGCAGGTGTGGTGTTTTTTGGGGGTGGGGGGTGGCGTTGTTGCTTTTTTTTTTGTCCAAATGAGTCTTATAAAGGAAAGCAGCTGTGGTGGTTTGAATAGGAATAGCCCCATAGACTCATGTGTTTGAATGCTTGGCCCCATATGGAATGGCACTGTTAGGAGATGCCCTTTTTGGAGGAAGTATGTTATTGTGTAGGCAGGCTTTGAGGACTCCTATGCTCAAGCTATGCCTTGTGTGACACACAGTCTCTTTTGATGCCCAAGGATTAAGATATAGAACTCTCAGCTTCTTCTCTAGCACTATGCCTGCCTGCATGCCAACATGCTTCTCATTATGACAATAAAATAACTTTAAAGCTCTAAAACTGTAAGCCAGTCCCAAAGAAGTGTTTTCCTTTATAAGAGTTGCCATGGTCAGAGTGTCTGTTCACAGCAATCAAACCCAAACGAAGACAGCAGCCAAGGACCATTCATAGATATTCCTTGGCTTCTGGGTTCTTGCAGCCTGTATCCAACAATCTCTACCAACTCCAACAAGATCCTTGGAACTGGGTATAGGAGGGATGTTTCTTACAGCCATGACCCATATCTTCATGTTAGTTATTTTTCTGTTGGTCTAATAAAACATCATGAGCAATGCAACTCAAGGAATCCTAGAATAAGAGTCCATGGTATGGAGATGTGGTAAGACTATTTTATTATTTTTATTATTATTATTATTATTATTATTATTATTATTATTATTATTATTATCAGGAGCAGCAGACATATTGGAGCAGGAGCAGGAAGCTGTAGAGAAAGCCTCAAGCAGAGCAAGGGCAAAATCTCCCAAAGCCCACCTCCAGTGACACACTTCCTTCAGCAAGTCACACCTCTTAAACCTTCCCAAGAAGCACCACCACCTGGAGACCAAGTGTTCAAATGGAGACTATGGAGACATTTCTCATTCTGAAACATCACATTCTGAAACAACTTTGTCTTTATAGGTCTCTTATTCTTAGAATCTGAGTTGTCCCAGTTCCACACATGTAATCATGTCAGGGAATTGGCATGTGGAGATGCCTTGCTGCAGTCTCTAACATTTGCTTCCAGCATTGGACTAGGGAGCGTTCTCTTGTGTCTGAGATACAGAGCTTTTTTGTTGACCTTTGAGTTGGTTGGGAGCTGAAGACAGAGGACTTCAGATGAGCAGGCCCTTATCTACATCTGTCTCTCAATAGTAATCACAAATCATGGTGTGCAGGGTCAGAACCAGAGTCCTTCCCCAGTACTTCCCTTTAAGGCATTCAAGGACTCTCCTGTCTTGTATCCACAAGTTATTATGGACTGTGGAATCATTTCTTCCTGAAAGTGTGGACCTCTGGCCTGACTTTGGCTTGACCTAAGATAGAGGGCTCCAGCTTCTAAAGCAAAGGCCAAGCTCATGTTCCCTGCATCCTCAGCAGTGGCATATGGTTTTGATTACAGCTCAGCAGACACTCTTGAATAAGTCCAGGTCCAACCTACTCCTAGCAGTAATGTCATTGAAGCATGTGCTTCACTTGACCAGTCATATGACCATTTGTACCCCATCTACAAAGAGGATGAGACAATGGAATTCACACTAGGACCATGAGAAGACAGACAGACCCACAAGAGTAACATCTTCTTAACGTCCCCCCATAAATGCACTGCTTCTTTACCTTGGCTTATCCTGTAGACATTATTTCTGCAAGAAAGGAAAAGAAATCAGCTTATCATCCCCTCCCCCTTACATCCTCACATCTGCTTCTCTAAAAAATTAGCAGGAAATGTCAGTCTGTATCCCTCCCTGCAGGTTGAACTGACAGCATTCACTTTACAAATGAAGCCCCCTGTCCTTGACTTTCAATAATGAAAAAGTCACTTGAAAACTTTCTACCCTTGACTTTGATCCTTTCTCCTGTCAGAATGATGGTGACATTAGCAAGTGTACACAGAGGGGGGTTTGATGCCAATTAACTATTTCTCATTAGCTTAATTAGGGGACACATGTTTTTAATCACAGCTAAGAAAGTGGAATGATTGAAGAATTGATTCTGAGCTTTTGAAAGTGTTACTGGAAATGCATGGAATTTAATTCTGCAGGTGTGCCTTTAGAGACATGGGGGTAGAAATAGTTCTCCATGTCTTGGCTTCCTGGAGCATCCAGGACAGGTGTCTGCATCAGAGAAACAGACTGGATCTGTTATAGGTCTGAGATGTTTTAGCTCTTAGAAAAACCAAAGTACCACTTTTTGTGACTGGGACAACTTTTTGTTATGAATGTTTTTAATTAGCACATAAAACGACATTTTTGTACATATAAAATATTCTTTTCTAACTGCAACTTTTTCTTCCCAGGTTCTAAGTCCACAGACTTCATGGTTGTAGAGATATGCAGGAACAGGAATCATTTGGCCACAGCCTTGGTGTTAGTAGGAGTTGTAGCTGAATCAGCTGTAAAATGTGGACTTCATGGGTCATATGAGAAGTCTGATTTTGCAGAGGCTGGTCACACTGAAAATGGTTTTGCTTGGGACTTATACTGGGAAGATGGGTAGTTTTTATGGTCCATGTGGCCTCCAGAGAGCAGCTCATTGAGATCATGTAGATCTGTGAGTGATAGCGGAAAGACCCAGCACCATGGACAATATTGGTTTATACTATTTTAGCCTCTGCAAAATGCATGAAAATCAGGAACTATATCCTTTAAAACCTAAGTATGCAAGTTTTACTAACAGTGATTTTAAGGGAAAGTTTGCACAGAGATTTGTCTGTGTAAATGCAAATGTCACTGTGCGGTCCCTTGCAACTTGTCATTTTCCTTGGTTGAAAAACAAAACAAAACAAACAAAAAACCAAGATGTTTATACAATGCAGAAATTTTTCAAGAAATGGAAAATATGATAAAAAGAGGGAAACATTTGCACATAGTCCTAACTACTAGACATAATCACCACTTGTATTTTAGTGCCCATACTTTTCATTATAATGAAAGTGATTAGACTTTATTTCTGGCCTTTAACATACTTTTTTACTTACTATATCATTATCTCTCCAGATCATTAAATATTCTTGTACTACATAATTTTTAATGACTGCATAGTATTCCAGCCCATGAATTTGTCATATTTATTATAATGCATTATGGATATTTTAGATTTTTGTTATTACAAGCAATGATAAAGTAGCTGTTCTTAAATATAAATCTTTCCTAGTGTCAGTAATCATCTCCTTGGAATACATTTCCAGAGGTAGAATTGCTGAGTCAAAAATTATGCACATTTTTAAGACTTCTCATCAGGTCGCTCCATAGAGAAGTTGTTTCTTTCCATTTGTGTTCCTTCCGCATGGAGTTGGAGAGTTCTTGGATATTACTAAAGGGAAAAAGTGTGACTTAGAAAATAAAGTAAAAAAAAAAACACTATTACTTTAGTTGGCAGTTTTGACTGTTGAGGACTACACACTGTTTAGTTTTCAACTTTTTCTTTGGAGGGGCTATGAGATCACACCACGTGTTCATTCTATGCCTGGAGTCTTCATCTTCATTTTGTTGTTCATTAATGAGAGTTGTTAGACAGTAAACAATTTAAACTGTTGCTGGGCATCCATAAAAGAAATCCTTTCCTAGCTTGTTGCTTTCCTACCTGTGAAAGTCTCATAACTCCTATTTATATATACCTTAAATATTAGGAAAATTAAATCTAATGTTCTGTTACAGTTCCATCTTTGCTATATTTAGGAGTCCCTCCCTCTTTTTTATACTTACCAATGTTTTTGCTTTTATAAAAGATAGTTTTGCCTGTATGTGCATGGGAGGGTCTGTGCATGTGAGTAGAGTTGTCTGAGGGACCAGGAGTGGTCTTCTGTATGTGGTAGAAGCCACCTAGTCAGAGCTTTTTTTTTTTTCCTGTTTCATTTTTTCCCCAATTTTTTCATCCATAAATCTTTCTGTTTACAGCATACCACAGAAAGAGGCTGGGACCAAACAGATACATTTAAGTTCAGAGTTGATATAGTAGTCCTGCTTGACTTTGCCGCTGAGCTACACTCATTAATGAACAATAAAGGTTATATCTTGACCGTCTTGTGCCCTACTGAGTCTTATTTCTCAATTTCTTTAGAACTCCTAAAGGCAGGAGATCACTATTACACATGGAATATTTTAAAAACACCTAAACAGTGGTATTTCATCATGGTGGCTTCTTGGTCTTTCAAATCTGACACTCACTGCTTGTTCCATGAGACATTAGTTTCTTCGATGCTAATAGCTACTGTTTGTAAAGGGATTACATGGTCAAATGCATAATTTTAGGGAAAGAAAGATAAAATACACATCTTTACTGTAGGTCTTCTTGAAGCCTTTGAACGAAAATATACTCTACGAATATTAATAAGGAAATATACTAACCACCATTCTCAGAGTATGCATGTGTGAACAGACTTTTATTATTTCCCAGAATCCTGGAGTATTTGTCTTCTTTGGAACACATTAAGGAAATACTGAAAAACTTCATAACGTTGGGTTAAGTGGCAGCTTGAAAATTATTTATAAAGGAAAATAGATAGCTACCTGTGCACTGTACAAGTCTAAATTAGCACCGAATCTTAAAAGCTAACTGTGAGAGGGACTGGAGAGATGGCACAGAGATCACAGCCCTCATAGATGACCCAAGTTTGTTTCCCAGAACCGCACAACTGCTTGTGACTCCTGCTCCAGCAGAATTGACACATTCTCACCATATGCACCTGCCATGGCTGACTATGTGCTAATGGGTTGCCCAGGGGTTCAGGTATTGAAATTTTATCCCCATCGGTGAGCTATTTAGAGAAAAGAAGCACCATGACTATGGTGTTTAGAAGGATCTTTCCAAGATCACAAGAATTGGGTAAGCTTATCTGTGTGGAATTTATGGTTGAATCCTGGTGCCTCATAGAGAGAAAGAGACATGCATACACACACATTCTCATACATGCACACAAGTAAACACACACACATACACACACACACACATACACAGATGCACCACCATCTCTTGCTGTGAGGTGTTCTGTGCTTCCTCTTAACCAACTCTACCAACCAGCAAGATGACCATCATCTGATTCAGGGCATTGGATCTGCAAAACAAATAACCAAATGTTGTTTTGTAAATTATCAGCCTCTGGTATTTCATTATAGTAAGAAAACGCAGAACAATACATTATCTCCAATATGTACAGCTGAACTCACATCAAATGGATTTTATCATATTTTTTTACGATATGAGACACCTTAGGTAGGATAAAAAGAATGTGTTTTAACTCTGACATTCTGAGTTTTAATCATGGCACTGACACTTTTTAGTTATGAGACCAGGTAAACTGTGTGCTTCAGTTTTTACATCTGCATAACTAAAGAAGAACTTTGTACCTACTTCACAAGATTGTTGCTATGGGTAACAGATCAATCAAGACAACACACCAGAACCAAGTCAGGTATGTAGTCCACAAAGCTCCACTGTTATTTGGAGTTTTATAATTACTTAAATCTCTTCCAAAGAAGAAAATTTTCCTGCATTATGGCTACTTTAATAATGGTTTAAAACAGAGTAATGTAACATCTTTTCCTTCACCTAATAAAGATGACAGCCTTGAGCCCCCAGCACCCTGTAGAGGATGGTAAAACCAAGCTGTGCCAGGAAACTGCTCCCTACTGATCATGTAATGGGGAAGCTGTGTACAAACTATGCTGCTTCTTTCCACCTATTTTTTTATCAGTTGGGGAGCAGGGATGATTGCTGCCTAACAAGTGATGATCCAGGTTGGAAAATCTGTATGTGTCAGGCCCATCAGTCTTTGGCAATTTGGTGCTAGCATTCTGTGGAGAAGTCTGTTACCCTCTTCATCATCTGGACAGTCCTCTGGGACTCGTTCAGGCCCCAGGGCCTGCAGTTCTCTTCTCTAGCTATGCCATTCCTCTTGTTCCTGGCCAGGGTACTTTCTTGAACTCTTCAGCTGCCTCCTGTGTCCATGACCATTGTCACAGTGGCCACCATTGAGAAGGCAGTTATTTCCAACCTTTTATTGTGGCTGTCACCCCTGGCCCTGCAAATCTAATTGGGGCATAGCTGTCAATGTTGACATATGCCTTGCTGCTTTAACAGCTTGACCTGCTAACCACTCCATGCCACCTCTTCTTCAGCAGCTGCCTCTCTTTGCAGCTATGACTGTGTGCACAGGATTCTCTGCAGTCACCACCTGGTCTATAACTCTGATTTTTGTGAAGTTTCTTTCTACCTGTTATCAGTCACCTCACTATACTAAAAGTAAACTGTAAAGGATTATTAAAGAGAAACTCTTTATTGGACATAATGTTACCATCCCAAGGGAGGCAGAAGTCATCCTCTGGCCAGTTGAAAAGCATAATGAACTATGTAAAGGCTTGTGACCTGAGATCACTTGTAACATCTATAAGACAATGGTTATCATCTAAACAGTCCCATAACCCCTAAAAAAATGGAAGTAGTCATTAAAAGTCTCCCAACCAAAAAAAGCCCAGGACCAGATGGGTTTAGTGCAGAATTCTATCAGACCTTCAAAGAAGACCTAATACCAATACTCTTCAAATTATTCCACAAAATAGAAACAGAAGGAACACTACCCAATTCATTCTATGAGACCACAGTAACACTGATATCTAAACCTCAAAAAGACCCAACAAAGAAAGAAAACTTCAGATCAATTTCCCGTATGAATATTGATGCAAAAATACTCAATAAAATTCTCACAGACCAAATCCAAGAACACATCAAAACGATCATTCATGACGATCAAGTAGGCTTCATCCCAGAGATGCAGGGATGGTTCCATACCTGGAAATCCATCAATGTAATCCACTACATAAACAAACTCAAAGAAAAAAACATATGGTCATTTCATTAGATGCTGAAAAAGCATTTGACAAAATTCAACATCCCTTCATAATAAAAGTCTTGGAAAGATCAGGAATTCAAGGCCCATACCTAAACATAGTAAAAGCAATATACAGCAAACCAGTACCCAACATCAAACTAAATGGAGAGAAACTTGAAGCATTCCCACTAAAATCAGGGACTAGACAAGGCTGTCCACTCTCTCCCTATCTATTCAATATAGTACTGGAAGTTCCAGCTAGAGCAATTAGACAACAAAAGGAGATCAAAGGGATACAAATTGGAAAGGAAGAAATCAAAATATCACTATTTGCAGATGATATTATCATATACTTAAGTGACCTGAAAATCTTCACCAGAAAATTGCTACAACTGATAAACAACTTCAGCAAAGTGGCTGGTTATAAAATTAACTCAAACAAATCAGTAGCCTTCCTATACTCAAAGGATAAACAGGCTGAGAAAGAAATTAGGCAAATGACACCATTCACAATAGTCACAAACAATATAAAGGAACTTGGTGTGACTCTAACCAAACAAGTGAAAGATCTGTATGACAAGAACGTCAAGTCTCTGAAGAAAGAAATCAAAGAAGACCTCAGAAGATGGAAAGATCTCCCATGATCATGGTTTGGAAGGATTAATATAGTAAAAATGGCCATCCTGCCAAAAGCAATCTACAGATTCAATGCAATCCCAATTAAAATTCCAACTCAATTCTTCATAGACTTAGAAAGATCAATTCTCAAATTCATTTGGGGTAACAAAAAACCCAGGATAGCAAAAACTATTCTCAACAATAAAACTTCTGGGGGAATCAGCATCCCTGACCTCAAGCTGTACTACAGAGCAGTAGTCATAAAAACTGCACGATATTGGTACAGTGACAGGCAGGTAGATCAATGGAATAGAATTGAAGACCCAGAAATGAACCCACACACTTATGGTCACTTGATCTTTGACAAAGGAGCTAAAACCATCCAATGGAAAAAAGACAGCATTTTCAACAAATGGTGCTGGTTCACCTTGTGGTCAACATGTAGAAGAATGCAAATTGATCCATTCCTATCTCCCTGTACAAAGCTCAAGTCCAAGTGGATCAAGAACCTCCACATAAAACCAGATACACTGAATCTAATAGAAGAGAAAGTGGGGAAAATTCTCGAACACAAGGGCGTAGGGGAAAAGTTCCTGAACAGAACACCAATGGCTTATGCTCAAAGATCAAGAATCGACAAATGGGACCTCATGAAATTGCAAAGCTTTTGTAAGGCAAAGGACATAGTCAATAGGACAAAACGGCAACCAACAGATTGAGAAAAGATCTTTGCCAATCCTAAATCCGATAGAGGGCTAATATCCAATATATACAAAGAACTCAAAAAGTTAGACTCCAGAGAACCAAGTACCCCTATCAAAAATGGGGAACAGAGCTAAACAGAGAATTCTCAACTGAGAATTTAGTTGCTGAGAAGCATCTAAAGAAATGTTCAACATCCTTAGTCATCAGGGAAATGCAAATTAAAACAATCTTGAGATTCCACACACCAGTCAGAATGGCTAAGATCAAAAACTCAGGTGACAGCAGATGCTGGCAAGGATGTGGAGAAAGAGGAACACTCCTCCGTTGCTGGTGGGATTGCAGGCTGGTACAACCACTCTGGAAATCAGTTTGGTGGACCATCAGACAAATGGACATAATACTGCCTGAGGACCCAGCTATTCTACTCCTGGGGATACACCCAGAAGATGCTCCAACCTGAAATAAGGACACATGCTCCACTATGTTCATGGCAGCCTTATTTATAGTAGCCAGGAGCTGGAAACAACCCAGATGTCCCTCAACAGAGGAATGGATACAGAAAATGTGATACATTTACACAATAGAATACTAGTCAGCTATTAAAAACAACGACTTCATGAAATTTGCAGGCAAATGGATGGAATTTGAAAATATCATCCTGAGTGAGGTAACTCAGTCACAAAAGAACAAACACGGTATGTACTCACTGATAAGCGGATATTAGCCCAAAAGTTCGGAAACCCATGATTCAATTCACAACAACTGTTGGACTGAGCGTGGGGTCCCAGGTGGAGGAGTTGGAGAAGGGAATGAAGGAACTGAGAGAGTTTGCAGCCCCATGGGGAGGGAGCAACAGTGTCAACTGGCCTGAACCCCTGGTGCTCTAGGAGACTGACCACTAACCAAAGAATGCATATGGAGGGACCCATGGTGCTGGCCACTTATGTGGCAGAGTAGGGCTTTGTTGGCCATAAAGGGGGAGGAGAGGCCCTTGGGTCTGAGAGTGTTAGATGCCACAGTATAAAAGAAAAACATTTGAAATGTAAATAAAGTATATATATATATATATATATATATATATATATATAGAGAGAGAGAGAGAGAGAGAGAGATACTAAGCAAAAAAAAAAAATGACAATGGTTATTTAGTAATAAGACCACATTCAGATAAGCAACTTGCTTTGCAATCGTTCCCATCTGTCCTCACCAGAGTGACAGAGCACATGTTCAAATGTTGTGCTGGTGACACTGCCACAGCCTCAGGACAAGGTCGGTGAAACACCATCTAATTCTCTGGAACCTGATTTTAATCCCCTTTGGCATCTGTACATGAGGGACCACTGCATCTCTAACCTAATTGGTTTGACTTTCCTAAATTTCTCTCTATATGGAACAGAGTTGTGAGGGTCACACAAATGGAGACACACATGCACACAACACACCATAGTATATTCCTACACACACACATAGATGTACACACACACAGAGAGAGAGAGAGAGAGAGAGAGAGAGAGAGATGCTTACAAACATTTACATACAGAATGATGCACACATACACAAATACACATACACATACACACATATTTAGGCCTGAAGAAATGGACCAGTACTTAAGAACAGTTGCTATTCTTTCAGAGAACTGGAGTTTAAATCCCAGTGTCTATGTTAGGAAGATTATAACTGCCTGTAACTGGAGCTGCAAAGGATCCTATGCCCTTTTCTTGTCTCTGAAGGTACCTACATATATGTATGTACATGTACACACACACACACACACACACACACACACACACACACAGTGAGTGAGAGAAAGAGAAAGAAACAGAGATGCTTACAACACATACTATGATATTCTCTTTCTGAATATTTTTACATAGTTCTCTTCTAGGGAAGAAGCCTCTACAAGGAAAATTTACAAATTTCCTTAGACACCCTGAGAAAGACGCCTTTTGGATACTAGCTACTACCTATCTTGGTTTTACCCACTCCTGCCTTTCAAATTTAAAGCAAGTCAGAAAATTTTAGTTACATATGCCTAGCTAGGAAGGATAAGTTCTGGCATTTGGCAGGACACTTTAAGATATGCCTGCTCTATCAGGCAAAGGGGTAGGAGAGTCAGTCACTTCCCTGTGGACCAGGATTCTGATAAGTGAATAGCATGCTATGTCTTGTTACAATGCAGGGTTTGTTGTAGCTGGACTAGATGGGACTTCCAGCTGTATTTTTAACATCCAGTACAGTAATGATGCTGCTGGTCTGTGGACCTCATTTCAGGTAGAGAGGCTGTAGGACCTATGGGTAATCTCTGGCCATGGGAGAAAAGAGGCATTAGAAGTGAAACAGACCTGCCTGCAATGATGTAACAGGAGGGACCCTCTGCCAATTTTAGACAAATTTCAATCATGAAAACTTTTTTTCTCCTTCTTTTTGGTGCTTATTCTCAAGAGAAACTTAATGAAATGGAACCACTTTGGTTGGAGCCTGTACCTCTGAAATTGGTACTTAATGTAGCACAAATAGAAATCCTATCTAATGGTTATGTGATGAATTTGGAGGGAAGGTTGAAGTTACAGCATTATATTACATTTGAAGAGAACTGCGTGCAGATAGGAAATTGTTTGGCTTCCTAGATGTAAGGTGGGAATGGGCTAGAATCAGGCTTCACAGAGATGAAATTCAGATTATAAATGACCATTCACCATGAATCACATGTTTTTACACATGCTGGGTCTTTCTTAGATTATGTGGAGAGAATGGATTCTGTTACTTTACAGATATGTAGTGAGCTTGAGAAAAGTTAACATATCAAGGGCCAGGTAGCTCCTACGTTTTGGCACTGAAGGGCAAGAAACAGTTATTTGGACTCTGACATTCCAGCTTGACCCTGTATCATGATAATGGCTTTGAGCTGGAATCTAAGTCTGAAGCATTGGAACATGGACACTTAGCCAGGATTCTACTTCACCTAGGAAATCACAGATTTCAATGGCTCACACACTGGCTGTAGCTCCTCACATTTCCCAGTTTCTTACTTTATTGTGTATGCTCCTGCTCTTAGAATTCATCTGGATTACACACTTCAGTTCCCTAAAGCCTGCCTGCACCATCACCCTCCAAGCTTGGGGGCCTTGACTACCAATGTGTGCCCCACCACTGTAGCCACTCTCACTCCTTGCTCTTGGGGACCTCTGTTCTGCCACTTGGGAGATATAGAAAGGATGCTACTATTAACTCTAGCTTGGTAAGATCCCAGTAAAAAACTGGAGATGGAGCACAGAGGCAGATCACTTGCTTGCCTGGCATGTCTAAAGGTTGGTGACTCATTAGCCTAGTATTCTCAGTGGCCAAAGACTTGAGTAGTATGTTAGAAATTCCTGAAATCTGTAAGAAAAGAGAATTAAACATCCATTCAGAGGAGCTACAGATACTTAACATAAATAAATGTCAGGTGTGGGTATGGCTGGAAGAGAGCCTAGAACAGGAGGCAATTCAGGAGAAAGTGCAAGGAAACTGATTTTGTAGGCAGGGCAGGTAGATGTGCTTTGTGGCAGAAACATTTGTAAGACATTTCTGAAATCGTGGAAGTAAGATTGCATGCTTGCTGAGCCAGCAATCCTGCAAGGATGTCTGCCAGAATGAGGGAGAAGTTATTGAGATTGCTGGTCACTGGTAAGTTAGTGTAAGAAAGAAAATCTAAGGATACAAGTGGCTGCTTTTTAATTAAAGCAAAAGCGAAACAAATAGCAGAAATTTGGTGCCTGGAGGAAGAGCCCTGTGACCTGTAGACTTAAAAAGGAAATAGCTTTGGAAGCTGCCCTTCATGAGGACAGCATAGATACACTTAAAAACAGAACACTGCTGCTATTCCCAGTGACAAGAGTGAGTCTAAGGGTATGACCTTTCCAGTCTTTCCGCTGTGTGTCAAGGTAAATAAATAATCAAGTAAGAAATAAAGGTATGGAGTAAGAAAGAAGAGAAATTTGAGAACTTTATCTAGAAAACAATGAGTCTAGTTTCTGACACAGGAAGCAAATAAATAAGAAGCTTGCTAAAACTTTTAGATAATTATATACTAGAGCAAAGGTACAGTGAATCAAGACAGAATAAATCTTTGTGGGAAACTAAAAGCAAATAGTTACCCACCCTGACTACATTAGTAAAACAAAGGCAGGCAGGTTTAAAATAGAGCCTATATGATTATGAAAACCATTTTCTAATGCATGTGAAGCCATGAAGTTGTACACCTAAATAATATACACAATGTTCACTCAATGTTACTTTAATACATCTGGGAAACACACACACACACACACACACACACACACACACCATGTTGAAAAGCCATACAATCTCAAGGTATGTTTAGATTTGCAGAATAACAGGCAAAGAGGAGCCACTTAGAGGGTGTCAAATACTGATGATGCTGGACAACAGAAACCCACTAGAACCTGAGTGCTCATCTCTACTGCTCCAAGCTAGGACCTCCACAGGCATACCCTAAAGGTGTCTATCACATCAGGGACCAGTGTTGCTGTACACTGGGAACACATTTCCTATTCCTGGAAAAGTGTTTGATGCTTTTTTGCTTCTACTTCCTCATTGTCTGGGAAAGCATTTATTTTGGGTGGTTCAGTTCTAGGAAATTAGAATTACAAACATTTCACCTGAGAGAGAATGTCAAGCCTCACATGATGCCCTGGTTCTGAGACAGCAGCAAGTGTCATACAGGGCTATATTATCCCCTTGGACAGGTGAGTGAATGGGAGAGAGTCTATGCTGGGAAGAGAGTGAGGAGTTACTTGGACACTGAGCAGACAGGAGACTGCTGCTGTTCACTCACCATACTCAGCTAGTCCAGGACTTCATGATGTCCCCTGGCCAATGGAATAAGAGATAACTTGCCACCTCCAGCTTTGGTCAACTAGCATTGACTTAGTCTCCTACACTTGATTTTGTCCAGTCCTTTGACTTTCTACCAGTATCCATGGTGACCTTGACAACCATGTATTGCAATGGTGGATCTACCTAAATTTCTGAATGGAACACCTAAAACTTGATATATCAAGAGGAGCTCCACCAGTCTATGGCTGAACTTTATATAATAAACAGCAAGCTTCTCTTGTGTTAACCCACTGAAGGGTAGGTTTTAAGAAAGTTCAAGGGACACCACTGCATTGGACTGAGATACTACTACACTACGCCTCAGTAGTCAGTTCAAAGCAGAATCAAACTAGACTTATAAATGGAGAAGTCCCCTTACCAAAAAAAAAAAAAAACAAAACAAAAACCTCCCAACAAAACAAAACACAAAGTACAAAGATTCCTGGTTACCAGTCCCTAGGGCCCCATCAAGCCAAATAGTAAAGGAAGACCTCTCTATTTGATTCCTGTAAGGAAAGTGATTTTGACACAACCAATCTGGCTTACCTTTCTCATGTCTGCCTCTCTCCATCTCCTGTACCAATGGACCTAGTTCCTGTGTGTGGCTTTTAGAGCACCTTTGGATTTTGTAGCTAGCATACCACCTGATTCATGAGTTGCCAGTGAAAGTCAATTAGCTCATTAAGTTCAATTTGCTGAAATTTTGTTTTTGCCAATAGAAACACAATCTTCTTAATAATCCACTGTAGGGGAAGCACTAAAGGCAGGCAGAGCACAAAACATGAAAAGACCTGCTTCTGGATGATTCTTGAGGAGTCTTGTCTTGTTAGGACAGAATAGCATTTCTATTCTTTCTTTTGTTCTTTCATTCTCTTTTTCTTTCTTTCTTATTTTTTGCATATTTAATCCCATCTGTCTAAAGTCAACTCATTTCCAACTTCTGTAACTAAACAAGACCAAATGTGATTTTTTTTTCTATTTGATCCTGTAGAAACACTGGGTGATTCTTTCAGTATTGATACTTTGGGCAATATCTGGTTTTATATGCCTATTTGAATCTTCCTTGCAATATCATCAGAAGTTATTTAAAATAGTCCTTTCTAGCCAAGGATGGTAGTTTATGCTTATAATCCCAGCACTTTGGAGGCAGAGGCAGGGCAGGAGAGTTGCTGCAAGTTTAAGGACAGCCTTGGTTTTATAGTAAATTCCAGATAGGCTGGGTTATAGAGTGAGACATTGTCTTAAAAATAATTAGGATAGAGAGATGGCTCACTGGTCAAGAGCACAAACCACTCTTTCAGAAAACTGGAGTTTGGCTCCAAGCCCCCACATTGAATAACTCAAAACCACCTATAAGTTGAGCTCAAGTGGATCCAACGCATCCTCTGGCCTCTGTTGTTATCCACATGAATTTAACATAAACACACAGACACATATGTACACATATAAGTGATAAGATATTTTTAAGAAATAAACAAAATAATGATGGCAATAATGGTGAGCATCCTTTCTGAGACTCTCTCTTTGCCTACCTCTAATTTGCTGAATCAATAAAGATAGGACTCACAAAGCACTGGATCAAACTTAATTAGCTTAATTCCACAGGGATTTATCTCTGGACATAAATATCCATGTGAGTTTGGAATATGCTTCTGGTCAATCTTGTCCAGCACTAACTTACAAGTCCATGTTCCATGGTGAGAGTATCTGGGAAGAGAGGCTCAAAGGCTGGAGTGCTCTTCCTACCTTAATTTATTGTAATCATCATCTCCTCTGGGGTCCAAGAGCCAAAACACATCTCTTGTTTGACCCAACATCAGATCTTCCATGGGTAGCTGGGACACAATAATATCTATGGCATGTAGATGATGAGGCATCTCCCCAACATGGACTAGGAAGGTTACATAAAACCAACATAAACAAGATGTCTTTTATTTCTAAAAGGACAAATCCTTCTTTTAGCACTCTGGCCTCTTCATTACTCAGTGAGAATATGTGTGTGCTCTAAGAATGTCTGTATTCTGGAGAATAATTCCAATGGCATCTCCTCTTATTTACTTGTTTTGCACTGGAAACATAAACACACATGATAAAAGTTCAGTAGCTCATAACAAGGGTGTAGTCACTCTCTCCAATGCTGTAGTCAGACCTGACTGCAGAAGTTAATGTTCATAGCAAAATGGACAGTGTCAAACAAGCCCTTTGATGGACAAACAACAGATGCCATTTCTTGCAGAGTTCTTCAAATGCCATTCTATGGCCCTCATGAACAGGGATTGCTAGTTTTCACTCAGAATCATTATTTATTTAACTAAGAATTCAAATAGACTAGGAGAAAATAACAGTACTTTATTATCTTTCTTCTCTCCCCACCCATGAATACCTCCACAGGGTAAAAACAGAACTCATAACTTCAGCTGTCCCACTTATCTCTCCTAGAGGGGGGTGATTATTTAACATTCCAGAGGTTTCTAGTAGAGCATATCATACCATGAGCTGAAATTTTTTTCTCTGTGAGGTGTGATGTTATTTCTGTGTGTATGTTTCTCTTTGTACAGTGCCAACTTTTCTAAGAGGAAGTCACACTGTCCTTCTCTGCTGTGCCCCTTCCCCTAATCCATCTGTTATTATCCCCTTGGCTTCTTTGAGGGCTAAATGTTCCTAACTTAATTTCATGAAGTTAATGACATGGTGATAAGGAAAAAGACAGGGGAAGGAAATGGTAGGATGTAGCTTGCCGTTAGTGTATACATATATAATTGAAATTTTCAAGAGGGAGAAGTGTGCACCAGCATTATGAGAACAGCTCTTTGGGGTGCAATTGCCAGCCCGGTTTCAAAATTGCAGAGTGGGAAAGCCAACAACATGAGGGCGGTGGGTACCAAGCTGCTGAGCCTCTTGCCAAGATCTTATAATTATGATAAAAAGGTATTGGTCTTGTTGCAGAAGGCAGAGGCTATTTAGAGCCCTCTTAGCTCCCACCTTGTTCTGTCTTTGCTGATCATTGTCCTCTCACATAATATAACCACAGCTTTCTCCTTTCTGAGTGGTTTTAAACTTATCCCTCTTTGTTGCACTGTTAGAATCTTATCTTTGGAATGGAATACAACCCACAGTTTTTCTGTGTGCCTACTGTGAAGGATGATGACCCTTGAGGTATGCAGGCACTCTAATGTATACTCTCAGGGTTGGGTGTGGGAGGTAGCCTTATGAGCATTCTCTAACCCCTAGGGTTTGGATCAACAGACTTGGGGCAGAAGTTCAGCCCTGATGTTATTATTTTCCTGCAGGAGTTTGCACTGTGGAAATCTTTTGCTTCTAGTTGTATCTGTTTCTTTAACCTTGAATCTACCCTCAGTCCAAGCATTCTTCTCAGATGTCAGAGCATTCGTCCATTTACAAAAGCCAGTTCCACTCAGCTTCTTGCTTTCTTATCTCAAGGAAGCATCTATGAGCCAAAAGCTTTCTGCTTGTCCTGTGTTGGGCATTTAGTGATGTCAAATCCAAGAATATTTTCAAAGGATGACTCAAAGCTGAGACAAAATACAAGAGATAAGTCAACTCAGGAACCTAAAATGCCTTCAGGAATAAAGCTAGAAATAATACAGTGTGCATGCTATATAGTCAACAACCAAATCAAGAAAGAAGCTGTGGTTATGTAACTCATAGTGTTCATTAGCTGGAAGGAAACCCTCTATTTAAAGAAAAGTGTGTCTATTCTCTGGATGACAAACAGACAAAAATTCTCCTGGGGCTTCTTATAACAGACTTTGTAGCATAAGGAACAGTATTTTCAACAAAAGCCTTGAACAAGAACCAATTATAAGTAAAATAGAGTTTGTTCATATTGAAATATGGGATATTATTCTGTATATAAGGCTCAGAAGGTTAAAAAAAAAAAAGTCTGAATACAAGAACCAATATTCTATTTCTATGAAGGGACACCATGACCACTGCAACTCTTTTAAAGAAAGACATTTAATTGGGAGCTTACTTATAGTCCAGAAGTTTAGTTCATTATCATCATGGCAGGAATATGACAACATGCAGGCAGATATGGTGCTGGAGAGGTGACTGGGAGTTCTATACCTGGATCAGCAGCAGGTGGAAAGAGACACTGAGCATTTGAAACCCCAAAGCCACCCCCAGTGGCAGACTTCCTCCAACAAGGCCACACTTCCTCCGACAAGGTCACACCTTCTAATTCCTGTCAAAGTATCACCACTCCCTAATGACCAAGCATTCAAATCTATGAGCTATGGAGGCCATTCTTATTAAAACCACCACACCCTCCTAGTCCTATCTTTGGTATTGTAATGCTCAAAGCCATAATTAGAAATTCCCTAAATGAATTGTTCTAAACAGAACTTATTTTTCATCCTGGTAATGTTTAATGAAGACTGAGGATACTGTCTCTAGACAGGATACTGCATAGAGGAGGTAACTGCTGAAAAATTGGTTGATGGTACTTGGAGGTGATACCTATAGGAAATAACCAGAATTAGAAGGTCATGAGAGTGGTTTCAAGTACATGCCTGGGAGCTTTAAAGGAAGAGGAAGCTGAAACCTCTGAACAGACACCAATTCTTATTCTGTCTCTCTCCATGCTGGCCTCAGCCAAGGAACTCAACTCCACCGCACTATACTCACTGCACTGACTCCCAACTCAACTCCCATCCGACTCACTGAATTGACTCTCTCTCTCTCTCTCTCTCTCTCTCTCTCTCTCTCTCTCTCTCTCTTTCTGTGCTGCTCATAAATAGCTCTCTTGTGCTGTTCTCATGAGTTGGTTATAGTCGATACTGTCAAGTCTTTCTCTGATTCATCACTTTGTCTCTCAACTAGGCTTCATTTTCAAGCATGGTTGCTTCCTTCTACAAACTAACCTTACCTACATTGTTTGGAATTAAAGGTGTGTCCTAAGGTCATGTCTATGTGAGCATTCTAGCCAGATCACATAGACATAGAAGGTCTTTGGATGTCATCCCTTGACAGAGCAGCCATGTTACTGAACTAAAATTCCTCTACAGGCCCTTTTGACTTGAAGCATGCCACCTTCTCCCTTCATGTAAATAATTACTAACCATACTGTATACATCAGCTGCAGGGTCTACTGCTAACAAAAGAACCCCTGTCTGCCCTTGTCAACTCTGCCCAAGTATGTTGAATCTTGAAAGTATTCTGTGATCCTCCATCACAGTCTTGGTCATGGCTACAATTTTATATTTGTTTATAGTGAGCTTTGCTTGTTTATGCTTCTTTTTCTTGCCTAAATTCTCAGCTATACAAAGATTAAAACAACCTTAGTAGCTCAGTCCCTGACATTTAAATGTGTAATAGGTAATCTTTTGTTTCCCTGAATGAAACAACAACAGCAAAAACAAAATCACTTAAAATATTGGAATTTGTTTCTCATTCTTTTAAGGAATCTTCTTGGGAAACACGATGGCCCAACAGAATGCTTTGTAAATAGTCAGAGAGAATGAACCCAAGACTGGATTTTCTGAAAAAATAACTAGGACTTGATATGGGAGATTTTCCCTGTGGTCAGATGAATGTAAATACTTAGGACCAAGAGGAAATGAAGTACTGGGGCCAACAGGACTAACTTCCTTCTGAGAGCTAAAAGGACCACAAGGAGAAGTTTTAACCATGCCATCTATCCACCTACCAGGAGCAGTGAGATGGTGTGGGTGGAAAGCTATTTAAATGTTTCAGTTAACAGGCTAAAAGGTACACGGAGCTCTGAAGTATGTCATGCATATGGCTGAAAGCCCAGGTGCTTCATGGTTTGGAGCTTGATTGACTTCATTAGTTATAATAGGACAATGGAGTACAGACTAGTTTATTTCCACTCCCAAAAGTGTTATGCTTTGCTAAAAGAACAAAAAGGCAAGTTGGGAGTGATGATACACACTTGCAGTCCCAGCAACTGGGGAAGTAAAGGCAAAAGATCACGTGTTTGAGACCATCTGGAGCTGTATAACAAGACCCTGTCTCAAGCAAGCAAACAAACAAGTTAACATACATACAAAGAGCTTACCTCAAAAGCCAGGCAAGAGTTACAACTTCTATGTCCTCCTTATCCTTCAAGGACTAGGGACTCAGTTTAATGGTAAAGCAGTTACCTAACATGCACAACACCCTGGTTTCTATCTAGGCAAACCATCTTGGACATCTTGGACAGAGACCCCTCTACCTCCTCAGTCCATGTTCTTTCCTTGTAGTACTGCTTCTTGAGCTGAGCTGCCATTGGGATTGTCTGGGGAAATTCAGACTTCATTCTTAACAACTCAGATTGAACTTTGGAGGAATGTCACAAGCTCCCTGGATGGTTCTAATGTGCAGCTAGTGTTAAGAACCATTACTCTGTCTAATAGTAAAAGAAATCACTGGGCCTGGATAAGGGCCTGAAAAGGACATTTGAGTTTAAACCCCTAGAGCTTGTAGATATGATATTATTGGTTTTGTTCCAGCATGACGGTTAAGAAGGTTGATGTGAGAACACCTTAGCTCTTCTAAGTGGGCCATTCTCTAATAACCACTGTCTTCGTGAGAGAATGGCAGAGGAGGCTTGAGACAGTGAATTTGGATGGAAGCTTGGAGAGAAGGGAGGCAGGGACGACAGTGATGGTCACCAGCTGTGAACACCTGTGTCCAGAAAGAGCTAATAGTAGTAGCTATGATTCTCCCTCCAGCTTTCAGAGGGCACGTTGCATCCCTGACACCTCGATTTCAGACTACTGGCCTCTAGACTATAAGGCATCAGGCTTTTATTGCTTACAGCCATTCCACTTATGGTATTCTGTTTCTGTTAAACCTGAGGCAAAGGGCTAGTCTGTATCTCCAGGAACTCTGAATTGGAGGTCTTGGCATGTCTTTTAAGTCTCCAGGTGGCCCTGGTCCTACTCTTCTAGGGTCCACACTTGGGAGGGAGTGGTCTTTTGAAATTGTAAATGTGTTTATGCCATCAAAACATAGCTTTATTTTTAATTTTCCTCTAAGAGAAAGTTTGTCAAGATAGTGTCTCTGTGAGATCAGTCTGGGGTGCATACCTTCTATTTTACTACAGTTACCCACAGATAACTCCTGCTCTGAGAATTCTAACATATTTTCAGTTCTTCAAGCACAACTATATTCTCTTTCATCACTGGTGCATTACAAATCTCCTTTTATCCAGCTACACTGCCTTCCATATTCGTTCACCACCTTGTTGCACCTGAACAGTGAGTAGTCACCTGCAGAGATCTGCTCACTGCTTCATGCTCAGGACAACTTCTCATGGTCTTCATATTGAGTCATTTCTTTAGACTCACACACAGTCCCTAAGCAGCCTCGGGATGGAAAAGTGTTAGTCTGAGCAATTGCCTGACTCCAACTAAGGACCACTTCCTGGGGGCAGGTGTCTAACCTGATTTCTCTTGCCTAATATTTAGTTGGCAGACACTAGATAGTAAAAACATGTCACGTGAATCAGGGTTCCGCAACTTCAGTACCATGGACACTGTGTTGGCTGTTTTGTTTTGGGCTTTGTCAATATGAGGAATCAGAGGATGAACATGGAAGTAATAAAAGTAAAGGCAACCAGGACACAGATACATTGGACGTAGAGACAACGCTGGCACTAATATGAGATAACCCTCCATGCCCCTCTCTGAGGAGAAGCCAGGCAATAAAGTACAGCCTGGTATGGGTAGATATGGCCAAGGGAGAGGGTAATGCAGAGGGTGTAAACATTAACTGTTTTAACTTTAAACTAAACTAGAAGAGGGCATATCTGAGTTTTGGTAGCATCCCTTAGCAATTGTGATCCCTGGTTAATTATTTAACCTTTCTGAGATTCCATTTTCTCTCATGTAGAACATGAATGTTGATGTGAAGTTAAGATGAAGTGATACATATATGAGAATTTGGCCAAAATGCTTATTGCTGAGACCTACACTGATTTCTCATTGCCTCAGGAAGCCCAGCACAATGAAAGTTTCTGGCTGTGTGGAAATTAACTATCATGAGAGACCATAGGCAGAAAGATAGGAGGTTCATATTAGAGAAAGATCCCTGCCCAGGTGAGAAGGAGATCTACTTGTGGTGGAGCCAGAAAAATGAGCAATAGCCTGGACCCACCAGGCAATGGCCAGAACAATTGTATTTTGAATCAGCTCTAAAATAAACTCAAAGCAAGCTAATGGGGATCCTTGTTCTTTGAAATGACTACCAAAAAAAAAAAAAAAACAAGTAGAAGTAATTCAAATGTAAAATAGAGAAGGAAAGGAAGGAAGGAAGGAAAGAAGGAAGGAAGGAAGGAAGGGAGGGAGGGAGGAAGAAAGAAAACTGGTTCCAGGAGGAAGCACAAAAATGCTCAAAAATGAAGAGCGTCAGAGAAGTAAACTTGTAGGTAAATGTAAGCAAACACAGACAGAATAGAACAAGAAAAACAATGTACTTAGGAAGTTAACATACACATGAATATTCATGACAAAGCAGGAAATGAAAAGTAGAATAAAACAATAGTTTTAAGCTTTTGTGCTGTGTGGAATGTGGAAAAGGAATTAATTTTATACCATACCTTAATAAAATGAGTATGCTAGCTTTAAGGTACTCAAGAGTACCCACTAATGAACAGTAAAAGAACATGTGACTAATAGAGCAATGGAAAAGCACAGTTTGATCATACATGCCTCATACATGCTCTTTGTCAATCCCCAAGGTGAGAAAGGGAAAACTCGAGGTGACACCAGGAAGAGATGTGCAATCTGAAAGTACTGCCAACAGGTACAAACATCACTCTTAACAGCAAGAGGATGGATATCCCAGATAAAGGGATTTAATAATAAAGCTTATTAAAGTGGGTACAATAGAAGAAGTCAATAATGCTATGGAGAATCTTGTAAAGGGCACAAAAATTATACAAATAACCCTCCCAAATTATAATAATCATATAAATAAGAGAAATTTTATAGTGATAAGGGGCCCAAAGGTTTTTCTTAAAACTGAAACTTGCTCATCCTAAACAGCTTATTCTTAAAATAGGTAGTGAGAAACCAGATAAAGTCAAAACTGTGAAAAGACAAGTCTAAAGTTGTAGCTGGGAAATCTCAGCAGTAGATAGAAACAGCAGAAAAGGAAGCAGCCAGGATTGATGGAGATCTGAATAATACAACCAACTGTCAATCAGCACCCATAAACCTCTACCACAGCCCCTTCATAGATCTCTGCTCTAGCCCCTTCAGAGCAAGTTTTTTTCTCAAGCTCCAACAATTTACCAAAATTAAGCATATGGTGGTCCATAAGATAATCAAAGAACTTTTACAGGGTGAAATCAAACAGTGTCTTCTTGCCATCACAAACCTGAAGAATTAAGACTCTAAACAATTATATGACAACTAGAACTCCCAATATTGGATTATCAAGCAATGAAGTTACAAAAACACCTCTTTGGTTTGAAAAAGAAAACAAGAGGTGGGAGGGGAACAAAAAATCTGCTAAACATTAGAAAACATTTAACTGATTGTTAAAAACAAATTATATAAATTTGTTTATATTTTAAAAATAGATGTAATTAAAGGCAGTCTTAAAGATAATGTATTGCTTTAAATGGATCTATACTGGAGAAGAAGAAAGGCTAAAGCTACTACTTTTATAGCTACTAGAGAACATCCTCAAAATGTTAGACAAAACTATAATAAATGATATGGGTAATAGATATGGGTAAAAATAATACATGAAACAAATCAAAGTAATTCACAAGCCAAGAATTTATTCTTTGAAAAGATAAATAACATGTGTTGACTGTAAATAAGCACAAATTAAAACTTATAAGGATACAAGTTATTAATAACAAGAAAAAGAAGATACCTTCTGTGATGAGAATGTGTCTGCTTCCTGTGGTCACTGCAATGAACAGCTTAGTCCCAGGTGGTGTTAGGAGCAGAACAGTGGCTTCTGGGAGGTAGGGCCCAGTCAGGTCAAAGAGCAGGAGCTCCCCAGAGACCTGGACACCTGGATGGAACTTGGGGAAGATAAGTGCACAGTGGGAGGGGAACTTACTGAAGGGAGGAACCAGTTTGCAGAACTCCTAGAAATAACGTGGCCGAATGTTAGGAAACCAGTTGATGGGAGTCTAAACTCCTAGTGTGTGATGATTAACCCTGATTGCCAACTTGACAGAGTCCAAAATTACCTAGGAGATAAGCCTCTGGCTGCCCTCTTAAGGGAGTGTAAAGATTTTTATTCACAAAGGTGACAAGATCCACCCTAAGTGTGGGCAATGCCATGAGCTGGGGGTTGGGACCAAATGGAACATGGGCAATATTTTTCTGCTTCCTGACAACAGGTACAATGTGACCAGCTGCCTCAAGCTCCTGCTCATGACTCAAGCTCATGACTTCCTGGCCATAACAGACTGAACTGAGAGCCAATCTGTCCTTTACAACCCTCTAAGATATATCCAAATGAAAGACAAATGCTTTGATAAAGAAAGCTTCTGGAGAGATGAAGGAAAGCCAGGAGCAGTTACAAGAATTTAAGCTAGATTTGGGAGACTGGCAGACATGGTGACCTAGCCTGGATCCCACAAGAGTTAAGAAGAAGGTTTGAATCTGTGGGTTTGTCAAAAGATCAGAAAGGCAAGTCATAGCTGACTGAACCCAGACACAGCTGACTGACTACCCAAGGTCACCTTGAACATTTTCGTTTCATCTGCTCATTGCTGAAGTTCCCTTACCTCTCTGCAAAATTCTCTGGTCCTTTTTACTCTTCTCCCATTCCTGCCACCAGGGCCAAAGCAAAAGACATGTATAGGGCTTTCTGTGAAGTCTGCAGTGACCTTCTTATGCCTGATTCGCCTGAGCAGGTTTGGGACAGATTTCTCCAAAATGAAGTACAGTTTTGTGTATAATAAATGCAGGCCCAGATATCTTTATTGCTCTGAGGATTGTTTTTTCTAATCCAATAAATATTATGTAAAGGTCAGGGTCAGAGTGAGATGGATTCTCCTTGCCAGCAGGCTGTAAACACTCTGCACAGAAACCAAGTGGGCAGAGGAGAGCTAATGGACTCAGCCTTATATCCCCCATTTCCTCACTAACACTCACATTTTATAAAACCGAAGCTCCAGACAACTTTTTCGATTTATGAGCAATAAGGAGCAAATGGAGAAGATCATTCATGAAAATGAGAACATTTTCCAATTATCAGTGACATTCGTCTTTAAGCCCCAAAAGCACAGATTCTGGAAACACTGTCATTCATGTGAAAACATTAAGTATTGATTTTACTTTTATGGCAACATTGCCAGGCCAAACTTTCAAGACTTAGCAACAGAAAAGATTTTTGGGATTCAGTTCTTCAAGCCATTCATTCCACAAATGATTCCCACAGTGATTTCACAGGCTCACCTAAGGTCCTTCTGGTGAGGTCTGCATCAGAGTGATGGTGGTGCTAACAACCACAGAGGCTCATCAGGCACTGTGGTGCCAACAGCCGTCCTAGAAATTTTGTGAGCATTAATTTCTTTCCTTCTCTGATATATCATATAGTTTCTATATCTTCATTTCATAGATGGGAAAGTGGGATGAAGTCATCCTGAAATGTTGCACCCTAGTAGGAGGCAAAGCCAGGACTCAACACAGGCAGTCTAGTCTCTGAACAGCAAGGTTTTGACACTGTGTGAAGGCTTCGGGAGGCTAAAGTTGTGGAATAACTGTAGATTTCCAGGTACTTGCAGAGGCCTCTGACGGTCCCTGAACAGTTTCTTGAGATACTTCCTATCTCTTACCACCAGAGCATCTATAGGCAACTCTACTTTCCAGAATTGCTCCTTAGGCCAGGAAGAAAAACCAAGATGTTATTTAAATTATAATTATTATGTCTAAAAGATTCTTTCTCCTCTCTAACCACTTGAGAAAAAGAAAAAAAAAAAAACCTAAATCAAGACACAGACCTGAAAAGACTGCAACTGTCCTTTGACCTTTCCTTTTTTATAGTGTGTGTATATGTGCGTATGTATGTGTATACATGTGTTTTTATGTGTATGTAACCTTTTCAAGCTACTTTGAAGATTGAGGATATACCTTGTTTCCAGGACCTGAATGTCTATCTATTCAAGTTTACTATTGATAATCAGCAGACATATATATTTGCATTTAAATCTATATCTACACCTATATCTGTATCTATCTGTAATGTGTATATTATCAATGGCATCTAAATTTATATCATGTACATCACTTGTATCATCATCTATCACTTGTATCATCTGTACTTCTTATGCAATCTATATTTATATCTAGATCACCTATAAATATATCATCTATACAGTTCCTTATCTTTCATTTCTCTAAATCATGCTTAAGATAACCCCTACTTGTTCTATCTGTAACAAGTATATGATCATCTTATTATTCCCACTTTTCACCCATCTTTGTCACCTTCCTCTTCACCATCTACATGAGATAGAATCATTCCCCTTAATCCCAACCCTGTGTCTGAGGCTGTTTTAAAGCATTCTCCTGATATCCCTCTACTTTCTCTGGATCACTGAGCACTTCCTAGAGTCCTCTCTAGCATTTTCTGTTTGTTACTCACAAACCCTTTTCCAGTTCTCAGCTTTGGAAATCTTTGTATGGCTGGTGATTGGAACTACATGTTCCCTGGATTCTTGTAATGCGCTGTGATTTTTCTAATGCCAGAGCAGAACCAGAGAGTCTCCCTTCTCTGCTCTCCTTTCTTGTTGGACACATTGTATTAGTGACTATTGTATAGCTGCGACCAAAATGTCAGACACAGATATCTTAGAGGAACAAATATTTATGTTGCTCATGATTTGGCTCTGCTGAATCTGGGTCCATGTTGAGGCAGAGCAACCTGGCAAAATAATGAGGGGGGTGGGCTTCTCACCTCAGGATACTCAGGGAGAAAGCCTGGAACTGGAAAGGTGCCGGGGACAAGATACTCCAGATACCAGCATCCAATTAGCTACTTGCTTCAGCTATGCCCCTCTTCCCAAATTCTTACTACCTCCTCAAATATTGCCACCTGCTGGGAACAAAGCCATCCACATTCATATGATAGCATACTTGCAAAATTACTTGGGAAGAGGGTCCAAAGTCAGTTACTTCCTAATACCTAGTATTTAAATGCAGGTTGAACGAAATTCGTCCATCACCCTGCCCAAACCACTGCAGTTGGCTTTCTGAAATAATGTAGTGGAACATCTGCACCTCCTTTCTCCAGCTCCTCTCCACTCATCAGTAACCCTGGCATCTCCAGCAAACAGGCTATTCCAGTCAAGGATTGCTCTTTCATCTTGCGTTCTGAAACTTTTCTCTGTTTCTCCAGAAATGGTCAACCAGCCGTGCAGAAACCAATTTAGGTTCATTATCTTCGAAAGCCAAAGAAATGCATATGCAAAACAGAATCAAAGCTAAATAAACAGATTTATTTAAATGAATCGTCCTCCTGTGTGTTGGGCCTGCATAAGTGGCATTTGTCTGGTACAGGTATAAAGAAGCTATCTGTCACCATAAACTGCTGATGGCAGTCAACACGTGTGGAAGCTCCCACAGCTGCACAGGAGTAGTTGTGCATGTAAAAAACACTGAAGATTTTCCCTCTCATTTCCCAGCCAATGTTTATCAGAAGTAAAGTGGGCTGGATATGTGAAAAATTTATTAAATTGCTAACTTGTCGGAACTTCCCATATATAACTTGATGGTGCAAGTCAGATCATAGCCCAGCTTACCACAAAGAGTAAAGGCTAACTGGAAGTGGCTGGAAAGACACACGTGGTCTGCATCTGCCTTTTTCTCACCCATTTTACTCTACCTCTGTGCCTTTCTGACACACTGATCCCCTCTCCTTGAATGTTATGGCACACTCCTGGCTCAGAGCTTTAGGAATTACTGTTCCCTCAGCAAACATTTGGATTATCTAGCTAAGTAAGGATGCTATAACCAAAAACTAAATACTGAGTGCTTGACAAAGTGGAAATTTGAATGCTTCTAATACTAAGCTATAATAGATGGTTGATGTGCTGGACATACCCATTAGCTCCCTCTATTTGTTGTCTAATATGCAGAAATGTCATAGTGTGCCATGAATACACACAGTTGATATATCTCAATAAAACTTTTAAAATGGGCTTCAAAAACAAAAACAAAACCAATCAAACAAACAAAAAACCCTAGGAATTTGTTCCTTTACAGCTCTAGAGCTAGATATCTGAAATCCAGGTGGAGGCAGGGCCATTTCTTATCAGACACTGAGGGAGGGTTTCCCTTCACACCTTCCATCTTCTCCTGGACTCTGGCAGTTAGGTGCATTTTCTCTGAATTAAAGTATTCCAAACCAAAGGAGAAAGAAACTTCATAAGACTTGAGAAGTAAATAAAATTCACAAGTTTTGGAAAGGTGGAACATGCAAGATTTACAAGGCCTTCACAACTGCTGGGGAGTTCTAACCAGCCCGGCTGTTTGAGAGTTATTCAGGGAGCTCTAGAGATTCAGGTTCATAAGCCATCATCCATGCTATTGGGCTATTTGGTGATGTAGATGGCTTGAGTCACACATGTTCTATCAGTAACCCCTTTCCCATACTTTAGAGGGAGCCCCAATAAAGTCATTGGTTCCTCAAGTAAGACTTTGGTGGAATCAAGAAAGACTTTACTTGAGTCTTCAGACGATGCCTTGTTGGGTTAATTGGTGAAGGTGAGGTCCCACATGTCCTCCCCGGCCTCGGGGCCCCTTGGAGAGGCGGGACGTGGGCAGTTTGACCTTGCTCACCCCATGGCACCACCGGGCAGGTGTCGGGCTATGAGAAGCCACTGTGGAGACACTGCCTGGGGGTGGTAGAGCACGGCCTGGGGTCCTGGGGACAGCCAGAAGCCGTCTTAGTCGGGTTCCCAGGCTCTGGGGCATCCCAGGTGCAGCTGGATGACACGGAAGAGCTGAGAACGAAGTGAGGGCCTGCAGTTTGGATCTAGCCCAGGCCAAGGGGAAAAAGGCAGGGAGGTTCGTGGCAGAGTCCCGTGGGGACTGAATTTCGTGGCTTGTTGGCTAGTTCACTTAGTTTGGTTTGGTTTGGTGGTGGCCGTGGCTGGGAGCATTGGGAGGCCTTCTGCAGGAGACTAGACGAGGCTCTTTAGATGAAGGCCTGTTCCATTGCTCCCCACAGCGGATCCCCATGAAGAGAGACAGTCCAGGGTTTCAAGGTGTTTATTGTCATGGCTGAGAATGGCATGAGTGAATCTGTACCCCACCCCCCGCCACCCCCACCCCCACCTCAGGGAGGGGTGAGGTTGAAATGGTGGCTGGGAAGGGGAGTGGCTAAGCCTCTAGGTGCCTCATTAACATGGGGATGTTTTGAGGCTACTTGACCATGCCTCTACCTGTGGAGGGGCTTGACTATGGAGAGCTGTGGTCTCCTGTCAGGAGCCTGGTTTCTAGGAGCATGGCCAAATGTTTTCTGTCCCTTGTAGGGTTTTTACCCCCTACTGGGTTGCAGGGGTTTAAGCCTGTGCTCTACCAGGAACCAGGCTGCCTTTCATGGTCCCACAATGCCTTCCTTACCTGGAGTGAGGAACTGTCTGTTTATGTCTCCCCAGGAAAAGTCACATAACAACCATCAATCTCTGGCATTCCTTCATCTGTATATATGACATTCAAGTCACCAAGCTTTCTTTTCTTTATGTCTCCCTCCATGGCTTTATGTCTCAAATTCCTCCTCTGGTGTGTATATTCATGTGTGTGTATGTATGTGTAGGTGCACGTATGTGGAAGTGGGACTGTGTGTAGAGGTCAGGCTTCTTTTGCTCTCCAGCTTATGTTTGAGACAGTCTCTCACTGTACTTGAAGCTCATAGATTTGTCTAAACTTACTGGCCAGCAATAACCAGGCATCTTCTTGTCTCCACCTCTGGATATTGGGATTTGGAGCATGTGGCACTGTACCTGACTTTTTACATGGATGCTTAGAATTGAACTCAAGTCCTCATGTTTAGGTAGTAAGCACTTGAATGACTGAGCCATCTCCTTGGCTTAAATTTCACCTTTTTACAAAGAGAAAGTCCATATTAGAGGAAGATTCACTATAGTGTCTTTATCTCAACATAATTTTTTTTCAATAAAGACCATATTTCAAAACAAGGCCACTATTTCAATTATCAGGTGCAAGAATCACAATCTATCTGTTAGGGAATATACAATCTAATCTGTACATATTCTCCCACACATTCCCTCTCAGCTTAGTCTGCACTAATTCTCAATGAAGATATTTCTGCCACATCACAGAACCTGGTTCTTCTCTCTGCCCAATCTCTATACCTCTGCCAGAGTTAATGTCTTTCAACTGTCCCATTTACTATTTATTTTCCTGATTAATCTTATTATCTGTCTTTTCCAATAAGCTGCCTGCATAACGGCTGTGGTTTTAACTGCTGTGTTCATCATAGTTTTCCAAGTACCCCTCATAGTATCTGTTCTAAGTCACAGCAAACATGCAATGGAAAAAAAACCTTTCATCCCTCAAACAGCCTTGATGTTATCATAATGCTTGTCCTCCTCTTTTAAAGAAGGGGCCACAAAGCCAGAAGTACCTCACCTAAGATTATGTGCCTAGTGAATTTTGGAGTTGGGGTTTGAACCAGGTCAAATCAACTCTAAAACTCACAGGCCATCCACTCTGCCACCTACCCAGGCAAAAGAGCTTCCTGTAGATAGAGGAGGAATTCTGCAGCTGCTTAAATCGTTGCTTTTCCCCTCTACATAAAACAGCACTTACAAAACATCATCAAAATGTAAATCTTCAAGTCTAGGTAAGTGGTCTGTCTGGCTCAGCTTGCAGTGTCACTCAAACAACTGCAACATTAGAATATAGTTTCAGCTTCTCTAGAATTAGAAAAAAAATCCAATTAGGCAAACTACTCAGGTTCAGGTGGTGGTTTTACTTCTTTGGGCAGATTATAAAACCAAGAAGCATATGCTGTCTGGATTCCCAGACAGCTGGAAGTTAGGGATGTATTGCTACTTTTAAATTTTAGACATCAGGGCTTCAAAACCAGAGTGAACCTTGCATATCAGATTAACAGATGGCACGGTTAGGACCCCAAACCCTCCCTTAACCAGCCAACACATGTCCTGCCTTCCCACAGGCAAAGAAAGTTAAACAATGAGCTCGCTAAATCAAGCACCAAACCTTCATCAAGCAGAAAGTTGTTTCAGTTTGAATTATCCAGATTGGCTGTCACCATGGATCATATCCACAGATAATTGCTTATCTTCTCCTGCTCTGCTTATCTAGCCACAACACAGAAGTCATTGTTCAGTAGAAATCACCCACTGCTGACATGTTCCTGTCATGGCAGTGTTTCCCACAAGTCATGGGTATTAACCAGAGCAGATGAATGGTCACATTTGCCAGTCTAGTTCTAGTTGGTCTAGTTGGTGGTGCAGATGGAAGGGGATGGTCAAACTGCACACACAATTTACTCTCTCTTCAGAGTCTTGTACTAGGATTAAAAAATAATTCTGAAGATAAGAGAAGAATAAAAAGTTTGGAGAAGTAAAGAAACCCATGTCTCAGTTCTCATCATAGTTACCAAATTAAATTCAGAAAATAATTAAATACAAGGCAAACTCTGGTCTTTATAAGAAATGCAGGCAAGAGAACGTTAGATTCCTTGACTTTCTTGATCATATTCTTTGCATAGGTGTTCAAGGTTGATTAATCTGTCATCCTCTCCAGTCATTGTTTGAGAGATGCCTTTAGGGACAGTGAACTGCGATTATATGCAGTATATTGTGGGAAAGGCTTCACTCTCCTCTGTCCCAAACTAAACTCCCTGGAAAAGGAGAGGTCTGTTCAGCCTTCAGCATCTGGCATCCCCTGTAGATGTCTGCAAATCCCATCTTACAGAAAAGCTGGAGTCCAAGAGCGGCAAAGGTGGCATTCGGCAAAGGAGGATGGTGGAACTCTGGGTTAAGCTGTATGCACCTCTCATTGATCCTTCTCAGAATGGGCCATCACTCTTCTTACTGGCATGCTCCTTCTTAATAGCCCAACCCCAGGGACTCAGGCCTTGATATTAGTCATATTTCCCAATTCTGTGTGAAATTGGTCAGAGGCTGAAAGTGACTTTTAGTGTGGTGGGTGTTAAATTCTGTTTTATGGCTCTCACTTTGCACCTCTGCAGTTTGGGCCGGCCTCAGAGATTACTGTACATTTTAGCTCAGTTTCATCATGCCCATATATTGCCGTTCTAGGGAATATTGCTTTCTTAAGCCTACAAACTTTTATTACTCTATCCAAAGATGAGGATACAGTTTCAACATTTATGGCCCAACCTGCTTCTGTGAAATACACTCACACCCATAAGCACGTGGCAGATTGTCCCAAATTGCACGAACATGCACAGATCTGTCAATCACCACCTGGAAATATACAAGCAATCAATGTGTTGTGAAGACACAGATGGTTCTGTGTGGATGTGTTTTACAACCTCCTTTTCACAAAGTCAGGTACCGAGTTTCCATTACAGAGGAACCCCTGTGCTGCCCTCAATGGGCAAAAGTGTTTTAAGACTCTTTTGGACCTCTCTTAAGATGTTGAAAGCAACAGAAGCAAATAAAGCCTTACAGTTACCACACTCTCAGCAATCACTTCTATGTCTGATCCGTACAGAATGGGATAGCAATAGAAAGTTCTGTTTGAAAACTGTTGTGTTGGATATGGGACACCAGAACTGAGTCAGCAAATAGGCAGACCCTCTATGGGTCACTCAAGGCTACTTATACTATCCTCAGAAACAGGACTCACTCAAAGGAAAAAGTGCATTCAGCACAGGACATTATGAGGGTTTCTTCCATGAAAAGGAACATTGAATGCCATTTAAAACAGTATCTGTGTGCCAGAAGTCATGTGACATGGAACTCCAAGGATGTTTCAGTTCTGATTTAAACAAACAAACACATAGTACAGGGGTTATGGTTCAGTGGTTCAGACAAGTTAGGTAGAGGAGCTGAATCAGAGAGCTCAAGGTTCAAGTGAGAGTCTCTGACTTAATACACAAGATGGAGAAGAATGGAGAATCATGTTGGACCCCCACAGAAATGTTTATACACATGTACCTGTACCTGTACATGTGCCCGCAAACATGCACACATACACAAGAACACACAATGCACCCACATATACATATGTAAAATAAATAAAATATACACATATTGGGTACCAGGGAAAGAAAAAAAGAGAAAGATGTGTGGGACGCTGTCTCAAGTGTTCTAAATTTATTTTTGTGTGTGCAGCATATGTTCATCTATGTGTTTGGGCACATGGGTGTGTGTGTGCATGTAGAGGTCAGAGATCAATCCCAGGTGTCTTCATCGGGAACTATCCACCTTTATTTTTAAGACAGGGCTGCTTTCTGGCCTGAAGCTCACCAATTAGGTCAGGCTAGCTGACCACTGATTCCCCAGGAATCTGCCTGTCTGCTTCCCTATACAGGATTATATACATGTGGCACTAAGCCCAGCTTTCCATGTGGATCCTGGGGATATGACTCAGGTCCTCAAGCTTGCAGTGCAGGCTCTTTACTGAGTTTCCTCCCCAACCCTAGTGGTTCTTTTATTATAAAACTCAATAAGGCCCTACAGATTCAGCCTAGCAAGACCCTTGCCTCACACCCATACCAGATATAATTGTACTATAGATGTTTTATTTTTAATACTGCACATGGATATATTAATAAAGGTAATATTATGCTTGTAAGTATTGGAGGTGCAAGGAGAAATTGCATATTTTTGGCAGATGTGAAAATTGAAGTCTGGGGAAATTAAATTGCCTGTGGTCATATTCTCTTTTCAAACAAAAGTTTTGGGGAACAAAATATCACAAGAAATTGCTCATCTCTGGCAACAACAACTACAGAACTTCTAAGGAGAAGCTGGCAAATAGGAAATGAAATGGAGTGGGGAAACCAATGAGGAGCAACAGTGTTTTCTTTAAATTAAAAACTGAAATATATACCTGCTGAAAAGGGGAAATTAAACAGACGCTGTATGATGGAGGGTAATAAAAGAAAATATTTCACCAAGAAAAATTTTCAGGATTGTATCAAAGTGTTTCTCTGAAATTGATAAAAACCCCTTTCTTCATTTCTTTTCTCTCCCTGGAAGCTCTACCCTTTCATTAGAAGGCAGTCATGTGCAAGAAGGATTGATGGCTGCAATATTTCATCTTGTATTTTTAATCAGCCTCTCTGCTGCATGTGCATCTTGTGGGCTATGTTTCCAAGAGGAGCTTCTCAATTGCTCAGAACAGCTGTTCTATGGCTGGCCTCAGCTGTCTTGGCTGTCCTAGGAGAGATATGTGAATGGTTTGAGTCAGTGTGGTTTGTGGTCACTGGGGTGAAGGGCAAAGCAGCAGAATTGTGTCAGTCAATTGTTAACCCTTTGCAGCTTACAAAGAAGAGCACATAAGCATCTTAGAAAAGCACACCCTGGGTGGTTCTGTGGCCATAGGACAGATGTACACATAACTTATGGATAAGGTCCCCAATAATACTGCTTCCAGTATGTCTGAGCATTAGCTGTAGGACAGACGTACACATGACTATGAGCAAGGTCTCCAGTAACACTCTGTTGCCAGGATGTTCAAGATTCTTCCACCTGTTAATTTCTAAAGCTCTCAAATCTCTTTATCTCCAAATGTCGAGAAGACCTTGCTCTGCTCTGACCTTGCCAGCTCTGAGTGAGAGGATTTAATTGTCCTTCATTGCATCATAGGATGGAAGTCTCTAGATTATTTGCCAAGGACTTTGGTTAAGAACTAGACTCCTAGGAGCAAAATTTCTGTCCATGCAAGGTGAAGCCTACTGAGCTTCCTGACCTTGTCCTTGGATACACCCTATTACTCCTACTATTCAATGCTGGAGCCCCACCCTGCCTTCTCTATGCCTGGGTGGCTTCTCACTTCCAGCTTTGCTTCTAGCCCATTCCTTCTAAGACCACCTGAAATCCTCTTTCCCTGAGATCTTTTCTTCTTAGTCACATTGTGCTAGATTTTCCCTTCCTCTGAACAAATATGGCAATCATCTTCCAATTTATATGTACTCTAATCAATATGCTGATCAGCTTCTGACTATAGGTATTCCAATCAATACTCCAACCATCAGCTTCCAACTATGTATATTCTGATGACTATAAATAAAATACAATGAGATAATAAACCTTTTAAGAGGAAAATCTCATTTTAGCTCACAACTTTTTGGAGGGGTTGTCCATAATTGGTTGACTCTGTTGCTTTTGAGGCTGTGCATATGAGGCTGTGTAGCAGATTATGGTTGGATCATCTAATAGACACAATAGAGGAAGAGGATGTCAGAGCCTGCTAATAAACTCCATCCCTTAAAGGTTGCACCTCTTTTTGATAGCACTATGGATATGGATAAAGCTTGTAACATGAAGGCCTGTAGTGAGCATCCCCAATTCAAACCATAGCCTTATTGCATAAATACAAACACTAAGCATTGGGCTAGGAGTCCATATATCCTGTAGTTCAGTTCCTGAGCTAGTACACCACTTCTGTCTTTTCCTGTCCCAACAGGGATCATGAGAATGGATAAAGGCCCAGATCAAAGTTAATAATACACAATTCTGCACGTGTGGCTAGACAGTTATAAGAATTGTCAAGGTTGCTTGCTTCATCTTTAAGTTTTGTTCCTACAATGGAATTGCTAAGCCCCTTTAAAATCTGTTTTATAACTCCACAAGGCCTAGTTTATTATTACATTTACTCATAATGTTTTTCTGATTAGCTGATGAGCTGATTACAAAATCGCATTGTTGGTATCGAGGAGACGGGGTTGATACAGTCTTGCAATGTACTTCTGGCTGTCTGGGAACTTTCAATGTAACCAATAGCATCCTCAACTCTTGACAATACTTCTGTTTTAGCACCTAGAAGTACAAGATTAGGAACATGGGCTTATAGACCATCTTTTATAGTCAGTCTATCTCAGTCTTTTGAGGAGCTGAAGATCATAATCATGAACTCGCCACTGTATTTCCTCACATACAGACTAAAATGTTAGCATTTACTGAGCACGTGTCATCTGTCATCCTCTGTTCATGGTTCTTATGTACTTACTCATTTAATTTTCACATCGACTAGTATGCACCATGAGAGGGAAAAGTTAATGTGTATAATTTTAATGTTATCCTATATCATAAAGCTAACAGGTACCTGATTCAGACTGTGAGCAATGCATTGACTGGGAGCTGGCACACTGCCCCATGCCCTGTGCTCATATCCCATGGAGCATAGAAAAGTATTGCACACACAAATACAGATGATAACTGCCAGGTCATTGTTTTCCTAATTTTTGGAGTGAGAAAGGGAGTGAGGTTCAAATAAGTGATTTAATCTAAGGTATTTTTAAACTCTATGTGTTCCTCATTGTAAATGTGCAATGGTAGTATTTCTGTCACCAGATAAATTTACTCTAAATCCATCCCAGCATTTAATTACCAATTAATCCAGTTGGATAGAAAATGGCATGCTGGAGTGTTGAGATGGCTCAGAGGTATGAGGGTGCTTGCCACCAAGGCTAAAGAACTGTGTTACGTCTCTGGACCCCACATGGTGAAAGGAGAGTATAGTTGTCCTCTAACCTCTATATGCATGCTGTAGCAAGAGTGCACACACACATGCACATACACACACACACACACACACACACACAATAAGTAAATGTTAAAAAGTAAAATCAGAATACAAAATTATATAAGCAATATAGGTATATCTTTCAATAAATTGCACTTACAATTATCTATGTGTTTGATGTATATGTGCATAGATATGCTATGTATACGAATATGCAAGATAAACAGTGGCTACTTCCTTGGGGTATACCAACACTGTCTCTTCATACTTTAATTTTCAACTTTTCTAAAATGCAATTGACTTTTCAGAAAAACTTCATTTGAGTCAGCAGTCTCCTTAAGCCCAAGTTTAGTTTTAGAACCTCACAGATGAGTCTTTTACTTTGACTCCTTCAAAGCTATTTACAACACCTCCCTCTGCTGAATGTTCTCAGCAAAATAAAACATCTTCCATGCTCACACTGTGCTTTACTCCTCTTCAAACTGCATTGCTCGGCACTGTAGAGACCAGAATTTTCTAGAAAAACAGGGAAATGAAGAATGATACCCAGATGGGCTATTAGATAGGTATTTTAAGACAAGGCAAGGAAAGGTGCCCATCCCCCATGGTTTTGCTTTAAACTGCTGAGAATTTACACAAAAAGCTATTGTCATATGAAATCCAACTTGTCATGTAGATCTCCATTCAAGAGATCCTTTACCCAGCAATGTCCTTTCACCACAGAAAGAACCCATACTCTTATACTAAATTCAAGCTAATAATCTGAATGCCTGAGACTATGGCTTTCTGGCTAATCATTATTACTTTAATCTGATTCGTTAATGTATACTCCACTAGGAAGCCATTCTTTACAACAGATGCCCTGTCCTGATCATTCAAGTTTGTGAGAAAGAGGGTCGAGCAACAGATCTCAGATGGAGTTCAGTCATTCATTATTCCATAATTTATTTAAGAAATATGTTCTGATTGCCTAGTTTGTGTCTTTCCCTACCCCAGCCATTGAGACTACAGAGGAAAATCATACCTTCAGCATGATTCAGACCTAGGAGTTGGATAAGGACAACAGCTAAGTACCTAACAATTACAGTGCATAGGCTAGACTTGCTAACCAGTTTCTCAGAGAGATTCCAAAACAATTCGAAGTGTACAAGACTTCACATCAATGTAGTTGTATAAAAGCACAGATGAATTTGATTAAAAGAATTTGGAACATTGCTTAGGCACATTTATTTATTTTCCAAAAATGTAGCTCCATTCTGTTAAAAACAACAACAACAACAAAAAAGAAATACATGCCACATATCTATGCTCAGTAAACTCAGATTCAGACTCAGTCTAAATAATAGCAACTTTATTTGTAAATCATCTTTTATCTTGTTAGTCCATAGCATGTTTAATAAACTCAATAAATAAATGTAATATATTTCTATAAACATTGGTTAAAACACTGACATTTTAATATATTTCATGTCATAAAGGATATTAGTTATCTTTAAAAGCCCTCTAACAGTAATGCTGTTAGTGCCTGCATGAAAGGCTGTCACTTGCACTTCATAAAACATGTCAATCTGTTGATAGACAGAGTAGCATTTTTTTCCTCTTGTTAGGAATATAGTTTCCTAACAAACCAGTGTGTCTTCATTAGATGTTGACCCTCATGTTCTTTTGCTTAATTTCACAAAAGTGACAGCTAAAGAAACAATAAGCACAGATCACAGCCACCTCACTGGGTGATACTTTACTGTGATATATCATCATGAAAACAAAATGGGCCAAAATGTTCAGGGATGTTAATTCCACAACTTGTGAAAGCAAAGCAAAGCAAAGCAAAACAAACAAACAAAAAAAAACAAAAAACAAAAAAACATCTGGAGTTTAAATGCAGTAAGAACAAATGTGGGGGAAAAAAGTAGTCACAACACCAGCTCTCTGCTCTGAATGAGCAGAGCATGAATGAGCAGTTTCTGAAACCCAGAAACTCACAGTAAATGAGGTCAAAACCCAAGCTGGAGAGAGGAGTCACAGGAAATGCCAAAGCAGGCTTTCTGGTTCCCCAGGTCACCTACCATTTTGTTATGACACAAAACAGCTTGAGGAAGAGTCCTTAGTGAACACATGTGGAAGGCAGTATTTTTTAGAGAAAAGAAACATAAGAAAGGAATGCTTGGCCTTTGCTTTGGGTCAGTCTCCTGTTCTTTGTCTGAGGGTCATCAAGACAGACACTACTTTCCCTCAGAGTGTTCACTCAGTTTGCATGATGATGCTACTCTTAGATATTTCTAGATGCTTGATAACACAGAGCTGGAGTTTGGAATTCAAAAGAGTACAGTGATTGTCTTGATTGTGATTATAAGACATGTGGAAAAAGAGAAAATCTTACTGAATGCTATATTTAAGTAATAGCACATTTCTGTGATAAACCTGGCCTTCGCCAGATACTTGCTGGTATAATATCAAAGTACATTGGGTGACAAAGATAGACACATATGGGAAGTGTTCAGAAAGAACCAAAGCTGAGAGAAAGCATTGAGTGGGACATATTTAACACATCATTTTTTTAAGGTAGACTGTAGGAACAGGGAGTAATCAGCACCCTTTATTGCTGGGGTTGAAGGTTCACTGACATAAACCTGTGTTTAGTGTTGTGTAGAGCAGAACTCTGTCAATCCTAGACTCATATAAAGTTTCAAGTTTCTCTGGACCTTGGGTGAGTCACTCTATGCCTTTGAGGTATATCTTTTTTTTTCTACCAATAAGTTGAGGACAAGGAGTGGCCACCCTACAAGTGAGCTTTTAAACATCATATATAAATGACTCCAAAGGAAAAGATTCATGAAAAACTGCCATGAAAAGCGGGGTGTTATATACATCTAGTAGGTGGTTGCTACTCTGAAATGACTAGTATCCAACTCCTAAGATAGCTATGTAATGTAAAATATTTGCAGAAGAGACACTTAGACTGGCTCAGACTTTCTGTGTAGAAGACATCCCAGGAAGAACAGGGATGTATGTATAAATATGTAGCAGCCAGAATAGACTCTGCAGCTATTTCCTCTCTCCCAGTAAACTCTGGCGTGGGAAGGAAACTGATTTCAACATGAATGTCTTCCTTTGAACCTTACTTGGCACACAATGCTATCTTTTCTTCTTGTATATAATGCTTCTTCGAGCCGGTGGTGGTTGCAGGACTATTTTAAGCATTTCTGCCTACATATATAGTTGGGCACTATTCAGCTTGTCAGAATCATGATTGTAACAAAAATTAGCCTCACCAGATGCTCATTCTCCATTTCTCACACTAACCGTGTGGAACTGAAACATAGAAGGAGCAGCAAGAGTAAAACAATCAGGAAAACCTGGTTATTTTTTTCTCTTCCATTTTTACACCCTATATTTGCTTATATTCTTCCCCCATTAAGAAAGAAAAAAAAACATGATTATTTCTTCCACTCTCAGCATTTCTTAGTTACCTCTAGTTCTGAGTGGAGCTAAGGACTTGTGGACTTTCACTGGTCCACTTTAGCATGTCTATTGTTCAGGTCACGTTTACGCAGTCATGCTGGTGAGACTTCATGGGTGTAGTTTCTGGCTATACTATGTATGGAAACTCTTACAGAAGGGAATTTCAGCTCTGTGAAGTAGGATGTGCTTCTTCCTCTGCTGATATCCTTCCTCAAACCCCAACTCCACCATCAAGGCTTCTGTTCTCTGCAATCACAAGACAAGGCATGGTGAGGTACCTGTTATTTAGGAAAGAAACACAAATATAGAAACAAGGTTTGGATGTAATCAGTTCTGAAGCAAAGTAGGAAACTGAGGATATTAACTAAACTTTCACAAACAAAATAAAATCCAATCCTTTAGGTGTGTCACAGAAGGAGCTATATGAAGTCAACCAAATATATTTCTGTCTCCTCCTAGGCACCATCTGGACAACAAGATCCACCCCATTGATGATACATGTTTCCTGTGGGATAAGATGGCTAAGTGGTAAACAAACTTGCCCCTTACATTTTTCTACCCATTGGCTGGATGGAAAAGAGAAGACTGAAAATAGTGCAGATAAGATACCAGAAAGGAATTCTTAAGAGTAACAGCACAGCTTACTATAATGGGAGACTAGAAAGACATTGTGCTTATTAGATTATTGAATTTATGGGAACATCCAAATTTCAGTGGCAGCACTAATACTCCCAGAGTCTACACTAATAGTCCTCAGATCTCAGTCTCCAGATAAGCAGCATCTATATCATTTGATGTGCTGGTCAGATTTCAATTTCTGTGGTAAAACACCTAAGTAATCAACTTTAAGTTAGGAAAGGTTTACTTTGGCTCTTGGTTTGAGAAAGGTTATCCCATGATCTCTTAGAGCTATTGCTTTGGGTCTTAGAAAGCACATCACCTCATAGAGGAGCATGTAGCTGAGGAAGCTCACTTTATGATATCCAGGAAAACAAAAAGAGTGAAGACAGCTTTTTACTGTCCCTCTTAAGGCCATACTTCCCAGTTCCAAACGGTGGCTTGAAGTCCTTTCACCAACTCCCACCTCTCAAATATTGCATCACTGACTACACTACTGACTAGTAACTCATGGACTACACAGTAACCTTTCTAGTGTAAAAACCTGTTCCTTATGAATTAACCCATGAGATAAAATTCTTGCTTGCATTGTCTTTGTCAGACATTCTGGACCTGAAGTGAAGTGTAGCATCTTTCCTCTGGACTCCAAAGCACAATTCTATCTCACAGTGAAAATGAATTTAGCTCATCTCTAAGATTCTACAGAATATTCACTGTTCCAGCATTCCTGAAAATCCAAGCACAGTTTTGAAACTCAAAGAAAAAGCATCTGTGAACTCCATCTTAATGTCATACATGTTCAAGACACAAAGAAATATCATTAACATCCTTATTCTAGAAGGTAGAAAAAAGAGGCAGAGGAAGCCAAGACCAGATGAAGCAAGAGTAAAATCCAGCAGTGTAAGAATTAAATCCTACAGCTTCCTGTCAGGTGTGAGGACAATGGGTAATATGGTGTGAGCTTTAATGGCTGAGGAAGTCCTGTCCCCACCACCTTGTACTCTAATGCCCATAGGGCCACACTCATGGGCTTGCTTTTCTGGCTGTCTCCAGGCTTCCCTAGAAAGCATTCAATTCCATACTCCTGGCATCTCTGACTTCCTGAGGCCTCTGCTTGACTTTATTCAAATCATCTTCTCAAAGTCTGCCTTCAGGCAGCTCAATGCTGTTGTGATGAGGTTTTAAGATTTTATGCTTATTTTTAACATGTCTGTGGGGTGTGTGTGGAGGGGGGGTGGGTGTGGGTGTGTGTGGGTGTGTGTGGGTGTGTGTGTGTGGGTGTGGGTGTGGGTGGGTGTGGGTGTGGGTGTGAAGTGCTTTTGGTTTAGGCATCTTATCACAACACAAAATAACTTAGAACATAATCATATACTACCTACTTTCCTGAGGTTTCTGCTGAAATCTTGGGTAGAAGCTGCTAAAATCCCCTAACCCCTTCATCTGGTATATTATCAGGGTTAGCATAATGTGGACAATAAAAATGTCTGTACTAACGCAAACTGTATTCAGGCCACTTGAACTATGTCTGAAGCAGCCTTTGATATCTCTATAAATGAACAAATAGAAAAATATTTTCTAGGTAGCCCTGTACAAGCGGAGCCTATGGTTCTCGTGTGTAATGAAAGCCTTTGAAATGAGTGTGAGTTTCACACCTTTAAAACTGTCCTGGAGTAGGGTGGTGTCTTGACAATTTCCTCAAGACATCTTCCCTTTTCTCCCAGTAGGGAGTCTAATTGACTTCTTTATAGTGATATAACTTTTTATAGACTAAGCCATTTTAAGCTGGAAATTTGCACATACTGTCCAAGCTACACTTTTAAGAAAAATATTTCTACTCTGGCGTTTATTCCTGACTTGCATTGTAAATCTAGCTCAAGGCAGATGGAAGCATCCAGTATGCTTCTTTAATGTTAGGGTGCCATAAAATTTCTTCTATCAAAAAAGCTATCCAGCACCTTTAAACTTAGCCAACATAACATTTGGGGGTCTGGGTAAATAGATCTTAGTTCTTTGCCAAGACTGTGACACCACAGGTTGCATAGCTAAAGTCCCAATAGAATCCTTATTTCTATCTGAAATCTCACAAGCACAACCATGACTGATCCTCAACAGCATCCTCCACTGAGCTCTGCTTCCAGCATTCTACAGACCCCTAAACTCTCCAAAATTCTTCCTACAAACCAATACCAATGGCTTCTGAACTCTTTTCCACACCAGATTTCTAGCTATCTTCCAATCACTCAAGTTGACAACCAAAACTAACTATCCCATCTGGACACATGCTGTAAAACTAACCATCCCACATGGGCACATGTTGAAAATGCCAGTTTTCTGATATCATTCCAGACCCATTAAGTCAGAACATGGATCCTAGTTGCTGGGAATAATAATTCTTCCTGATAGATCTCTCTGGTAGTTGTCTGCTGAACTTTGAAGACCACTACCCAATAAGACTCAAGCATCAGGCTAGACCTTGAATCATGTTTATAAAGGTAAGTGGCTTGATGCTTCAGCTGACACATTTTAATATATTCTGCAGGTATATTTGCAAACATTGGAAGAACAAATTGGAACAAAAGTGCTACTGACACTTTATTTCAAGTCAGAATAAATCTGAAGAAAAAGAAAAAATGTTTGTGTCAGGTTAATGAATTTTAAGTTTGCTTAGTGACTTATGTGAAGCGGAGCCTAAAGACTGGCTGGATTTTGCCAGTGGGATAGGGTTAGCTGAAGGATTTATGTGGGACTTAAAGATTCTTTGCTTTAATAGAAAGTAGATTTATCTGGAAATTATGAAAACGTCTACGACTCTGCCAGAAATGCAAAGCTTGGAAGATAATTGCATAATTTTCCAACAGTATCCTGAATGCTTATAGAAGGTAAACACAGTACTGTGTTACATGCTTCTTTAGCAAACGGTCCTGGGACCTCAAAGAGTCAGCTTGTCCATTGACTAGCGGCTACTCTTTATCCTCAAACCAAAAGTACTATATGGAACTACACTGTATATCCCTTACTTGATCATGGGATACAGAGAAGATTTCTCCACCCCCACCCCTGCAGTCCTACTAAGCATGTATGGAAATGAAAACAGTGAAGCCATGCCATTTGACTTCTGCTACCTAATCTTTTTGCTGGGACATCTTGTACCCACAAGGTCATGTTCATAAGAAATCCCCAGTCTAGGCTGGTCCCTAAGTAAGTTGTGTCTTATCAAGGAATGCAAGGTGAGATTTCATGGATCAGCTGGGGGGATTTGAAAGCCTGTCATCTGGGTCTCAGAGACCTCAAATGTGTCTTCTGCTAGCTTTTCCTTCATTTTCAGTCCAATGATCTCTTCTTTTGTGGGTTAAATTGACTCTTCCTTCCTTTGCTCTCCAATGGCAGTAAAAAGAAGGTGACCCTTTTATCTAAAAAGTACATGCTGACATGACTACATAGATAGTTTATCCTTTAAGAGCACATACTGCTCCTGAAGAGAACCCAGGTTTGGTTCTCACATTGGGTAGCTCACAACTGGCTACAACCTCATCTCCACAGAATTTCACAACTTCTTCTGGCACTGCACTGACATATCAAGCCACACACATCACACATACACAAGCAGAAAATAAATTTGAAGAGAACGTGTCTACTATTACAAGTATATACCAACGCAGAAATGGAAAAGCCAAGGAAACTGCAGACACATACTTCTGTGACAATGAGAACTGGAGCTCATTAAGGCAACCAAGGCCCAGGACTCTATCATCTCAGGCACAGAACCAAAAGTTCTATAATTAAGATAAATAGTTTCATACAGCATTATTTTAAAAGTTAAGACAAGAAATTAACAATAAATGAAATACTAAAATTTTAAATAAAAAATGGTTTGGAATTTCTGATTTGTATCATCTTGTTCAGCTCCTGACAGTTTTATCAACCACAACATAAAGCGTGTGCTGTTTTGTATAGAATGGACAAGGAGTGATTGGGGAGCATTTATTCTCTGAGTCAGAATTCATATTGATAACAAAAGAAGGGACAAATATAAAAGAAGTCAAAGAAGAAAAATATCTATTGAGCATTTACCAAGCATGAGGCTCTGTGGTAAGCCCATATTCCTAAACTATAGCTTGCAACCTCACCTGAGATTTCTGAATGTGAGGGTCACAGCAAAATGTTTCTGAGTGTACAATGAACAAAAATTAACCTAAAATCAACTGTGTGATAAGTCTCAGGAATTTGTGGCAGTGTTTGACCATGCTGTGTTAAACAGCTTTGCTGCAACCTCATTTCTGAACAGACAGCATGCACTTTGTACTGTGCACACTGTCAGGTAAGGACAACAAAAACCACCTAGAACTCTTCAGCTCAGATTAGAGACTGTTTTAGAGGGCCAGGGTTCTGCCCTTACTGAAACATAATGATTCAATTACAGAAAAACAAAGACTTTTAATATGCTCCTGACATCGTTCCTCGGCATTTTAAGTACCAAATTAGTGCACATTTGGGTTGTATTATGTTAAAATGTTTGATTTTTTAAATGGCTGTTTGAGTTGCTGACTTGAATTGCATTTCAAATCTCTATATGAATTTTGGCTTGGGATTAGAACAGAATTTCTAGCAACCTCAGAAGTGTCTGTAAGCACACTTCTGTCATTATATACTATGCATTTATGCAAAGTAACACTCAGCAACGATTGAAAAATTAAAATATCGATCAACTCTGAAAAACACTGAATATGTTCTAGATCCCCTCTACTACTGAATATTCTGACAAGATTTAAATCTTTATGTAAAAATATACAAACACTTCTATCTCATTAGTATGAAAATCTGCTTTCATTCTTTAACAAATGGTAAAATTATATGCATACAAAAGAATTGCTTAAGATACTTTTCTTATGGCTTATTATCAGTAGGTATTTGATATATGTATTTATTTTGTAAACCTATCTGGGGTAGCAAACAATTTCCTGGGGAGTGATTGTAAGTTAGTGGGGGAATAGTTTACAAAGGCTGCATGCCACATCCCCAAAGCACTCCAAAGCAAGCACTGTCCTTGTTAACACGCAGACGGGAAGGTTGTGATCTTTGTGGAAGCTCACACTCTGAAAGGCAAAGCTGAGATGTCACCTGAAGCAGGTAAGAAACATGGATCAGGAGAGGAAAAGAAGGAAGGAGGGATGAGTGCTTTGTCGTGGTGAGCCGCAGAGGTGACTAGAAGAAATGGCTGTGCGAGGAAGGCCACTTCAGTGTCTTTGAACAGAGACAAAAGCAGACTGCAGGTGCTAGCTGTTGTGCTGGCACAAAATCTCAACTTAATGTTGCTTGCTTTCACATCCTGACATCTCCCAATTGACAAGAAAGTGCTTAGCATGCCATAAGCAGGAGCCAGAGCCCAGCAGATGTGTCTGCGTGGTGTAGGAGGCTGTTTAGTTAGCCCCCTCCCTCCAGAACAGGTCTCTCTCTGCTCTTGGTCTTTAAATATTTTTCCATTAAACTCATAACACAGAGATATCAGTATATATTATGTATTTACTCTTTTATAGGTTACAGCTATGTGTATTGTATAAGTGTTTAAAACCCAAGGCAACTCGGTGCAACAAGAATGATGTCTCAATTGCAGCCGAAGACATGTTGCACAGGTTTAAGTATGATAGATGGGTCGACCTCCCTTGCTTAGTAAACTGCAGTGAGAGAAACTGAATAACCCTGAGATTAGAACAAGGGTGGGAGGGGGAGGGTCATGCTGGTGTGATATCCCCTGAACAAGATGCAGAGAAAAGTAATTTACTCTGAAGTGACAGTACGGAGGCAAAAAATAAACGAACAGAGGGGAGTTTAGGCTCATTAGCAGCCTGGTCTCAATATTTCATTATTAATGATAATAAAAAGAAGAGGGAGGAAAGGCAGATGAGCATATATGCCTCCCGCCCCCCACCCCTCTTAAACACATAGCAGATTGGAGGCTCACAATAGCTGGGGCTCCAGGACTCACTTTAGCACAGGCACAACAAAAGACACCACTGTGGAGGGATGTATGAGGCAGGATGAAGAATGGGTTTGCAGCTAAGGTCTGCCCACATATAAATGTCTGAGTTGATGGGGGCCTCCCTCTGTGGGATTCCAGCTGATAGATCAGCTTCTCTGGCAATGAAACCCCTGCTGGTCCTCTGCTGCAGATGTGGAGCAGTAGCAGCAAAGGGGAGGCTACCTCGGAGCTGCCCTGGTATTTCCAGGCAGCTCCCCTGGTAGGGAGCAGTCACTGCTGCCTAGACTGCCTGCACCTAGACAAAGAAGACACAACGATCCTGAGAATCAATAGCTGTGGTCTGTCTATAAAAAGAAACAGAATACACTCCAGACATGATAGCTGAAGTCTAAAAATAAATTCTACAGCAAGCAAACATATGGGATTTAGTTTAATTTAAAATGGCAGAGGAACCTGCCCAAATAAAGAAAATGAAAACCATCTTCTGTGCCATCAGCCTGGATCTCCTGGTGAGCATTTTCCTGCAAATAACTGATACATTTTCCTCTAGGCATTGGCCATCCTGGTGCAGCCTACCTGGTGCAATCCCCTTCTCTGTCTTTTTAGGTCTTTCTTGAACATTCTAATATGCTCATATCAGTACAGCTGAGTTCCTTTCCTCAGCTGTGAATGGCCCTGAGCAAAAACACATTCAAAAGAGAATGTTTAATATTGTTGTATCCTTGTAATGAACATGGCAGAATTGTTCAGTTAGACCATAGGCAGATATACCAGTGCCAGGCTCTGGACTGAGAGGGAGTGAGTGTGAAACTGTCCAAATTCATGTCCCCTTTTCCTCCTGAGCTCCTCATGAGGGAGACATTAATAATCAACAAAGCTTGGTAAGTGGCAAGAAGGATCCATGCTATGAGGAGACCCAGAGTCGGCTACTTGCTTTCAGGCTCTGTAGTGACTTCTTCCTGTACTGTCTGGTCCAGGAGGAAGGAAATTTCAAAGAAGACACTAAATGCAGCAAGAGATGATGTCTGTCATAAAGTATCATGAGCCCTAGACACACTGCAGAAACTTTTTAGAGCAATAGTCAGTGAGTCCAGACATATAATTGGACTGACAGAAATGAAGGTACTCTAAGGAGACCCTCATGTCTCAACATATCAAATTACTGAACCCCCCAAAATGGGAACTTTCCCAGGAATCTCATTCTGGGAGAAGGAAAAATCCCCAGCAGTGTGTATGTGTGTGTGTGGGGGGGGGGTGCCCTAAAAAGAGATTTTACACAGTTCAAACAACTTGTTACCAGCTAAAAGTCTTGATCATGTTCAATTTCTCTGCCAGTTAAAGAAATAAAAAGCAGGAAACATCTTGTCTACAGCAGATACTAGCAGGTAAATCTCAGGCAAAGCAAATAGAACTGGCTCAAAAAGAAAGACTTTTACTAGGGATAGACACACACACATGCACACACATACACCACCACCACCCACACATACATGCATGCACACATGCACACCACACCAAGGCACACAAAGAGAAAGATGCTCCACAATGCCAAGGTGGGACTCAGGAAGCCAAAGCTCCCATGTCTCCTTAAGGTCTGGAGGTTTCAAGGACCATTAAGAAGGTCGTCTTCCCCCAATTCAGGGTTGGTCAATTTGACAAAAAAGGCAGGGATGCTGACAAGTCCACAAGTTTGGGGTAAGCACATCCTGGTCTTGTCTTGAACTTGCTGGACCAACCACAGGCAGGAGCTCTATTAGCCAGAGAAAAAGCTTACCAAGCTCTTGACTTGGGTCAGGAAAATAAAGAAGCAGCCAGGCATCTGCAAAGTTTGTCATCTTTATTACCCAGTCATGGCCCTCTTTCCTCTCTGTCAGCCTGTTAGGGAATCTATCTAACTCCTAGTTCTTTATCATCAGACCACCCTATAGGATTAGATTGAGGCCTAATCAATGCTTGATCAATAGTGGGCCAGACCATACCTTGACCAGGACTATGTAGGTGAGCATAACCTTGTCCCTCTGTTAAACTGTACCCTGATTCAGGATCCTAATGGATTTGGGGTGCTAGGGGAGGTGAATCTTTTTGTTCCTCTTCCCAAGAACCCGCATTGAATAAATCTCCCCTTTTCTGTGTTCTACTATTAAGTTTGCTCTTTTATTATTGAATGTGAGACTGAACCTAGTTTTGGGGCATGGGGTGTGACCCCAAGTCACATGGACACAGTTTTGTTTTGTTTTTTAAGTCAAGTAAAAACATGGTCAAATCAGTCTGCCGATTTTTTTGCAAGCGTTGTTAGGGTCAGGACCTGGGTCCTGGCAGCCCTAACAGTTCAAATAAACAGACAAACAATACTAAAAAGCAGAAAAAGCAGAAATATTGCATGTGGCCACATTGGGAAGAGGAACAAATACAGAACACCAGTAAACTCCTAAGTCTATCTTCATGGTCCTACTACAAGGTTTTGGTTTTAAAGAGAAGGCAAGAGTTATCTATTAACTAAGCAGTCCTGGTCAAGATTTAGTTCTGCTTATCATTATTAGCCCACCAGCCTTGAGTCTAGTCTCTTTTGCAAGGTGGTCTGACAAGTTGCCGGAATTGTGTGAGAAAAGCATCACATCTCACCCTTTTCCTTTCCCTGCCTGAAATTCCCAGAGAAATTCCAAATCTTTGCAGTCATTGTCTTAATAGTCTAATTTGGCTATTGCCAAAGGGATAAGTGTCTCAAAAATATATTCATTTCTGCCAAGATGGTTAGTTTATCTTCCCATTAACAATTGTCTTAGGATTTCTATTGCTGTGAATAGGCACTAGGACTGCAGCAACAATTATATTTAAAAAGTATATATTTAATTAGGGCTGTCTTATAGTTTCAGAGATTTAGTCCATTATCTTCATAGCAGAGAGCATGGCAGCTTGCAGGCAGACATGATACTAGAGAAAAGCCTGAGAGTTCTATATCTTGGTTTGCAGGCAGCAGGAGACTGTGTACCACACTAGGTGAGCATAGGAACCTTAAAGCCCACCCCCACAGTAACACACTCCCTCCAACGAGGCCACACCTTCTAATAGTGCCACTCTTTAAAGGCCAAGCATTCAAACACATGAGTCTATGGAGGCTGACCTATTCAAACCCCCACAACAATTGTGTCTGACTTCCAAAGAACAGCCTTTGCCACTGTGTCTCAGAAGTGAGGATCTAAGGTTCTCGTCCTGACTGTCATTTCTTTCTCCCATACACCCCACTCTTCTTTGTTTCTCTCCTAATTGCAGAACGTTGTACCTGTTAGGATAAGTAAAACATAGTTCTGGAGCAATGGCTACCAGTGTTGTCTAGTGCCAGCTGAATGGGTACCACCTGGATCTTCCCAGAAGTGGAATCAGCAGTACACAAAGCCAAATCTACAAAAAGAGAACTGGAGGAAGAAGATACAGCATGTGTTTCCACCAGCCCTGCAGTTGTCTCTGATCCCTGATAGCCTGTGAGAACCCTGCTCTGGAGCTAGCCCACCCATAGATTGTCAGTGTCAGAGTCAATGAAATGTATCTGCTCTGAACTGAGATATGTAAGTGTCAAACACCTCAAATGCCAAGACTCAATGAGCATGCAATATTCCGCATCAATCATGAGATCTGTGATATATGTGTGGTTAAAATAGATTGCTAAGGTTAATATAATTCCCACTCATTTGCTTTTACTTTGCAATGTGACTACAAGAAAGCTTAAAGTTACATGTGTTCTGTACCCTGTGCCCTTCTCAAATAGGACTGCTTCTCACACCTCAGAGTTTGTAGAATTACCCAAGAACCTTGTGTGTATGTGTGTGTGTGTGTGTGTGTGTGTGTTGTGTGTTGTGTGTGCATGTGTTGTGTGTGCGTGTTCATGTGGTGCAGGTTCACATATATGTACATGCACAGTTGGGAGTCTAGAGGACAACACTGGCAGTTATTCCTCAGGTGCTTTTGATACTATCCACACTGGTTTTTAGAGATAGGTAGGTTCTCAAGGCCTGAGACTTACTGATGAGGCTAGGCTGACTGGCCAGCAATGCAGAGAACATCTCCATCACCTTTCTGTTGGGATTTCAAGCACATGTCATTATCTCTGCCTTTTGCATAGGTTCTAGAGCTCAAACTCAGAACATCATGTTTGCAAAGCAACACTACCAACTGAGCCATCTTCCTAGCCCTGCCCCGGAACTTTGTTGAAAGGCACATTCTGATTCTGCAGGTCTAAGCTAGGCTGAAATTCCACATTTCCATGGCTATGCTGCCTGCCTGTGTACCCAAGGAACAAGAACCAATGCATGTCGAGGGAGTATCAAAAGCCAAGTTTGCCAACACCAAGCAAACACTGAGGAGGAGGAGGAGGAGGAGGAAGAGAAAAATACATAAGTAAGTAATTGAGGAAAGAAGGAAAGAATAGAAAAGATAAAAGGATAAAAGAAAAGTATAAATAACCTCGGGCATATTGCAAAGTTAAATAAAATCATATTAATAAAATTATTTTTCTATTATCAGAAGATCAGTCTAGATTTTTCTAGGGCTCTAATGGAAGTGTAGACAGAAGGAGATGCTCACAGACCAAGCACATGAAGTAGCAAGAATTGTACTGTGTTCTTGGCATAGGAAACACTATAATTTACTTTACCAGGAGGAAAGACTGCTTTGTTACATGCTACTACCAAGTAATTTCTCACATACTCACACACATATATACATACATCTCACACACAACACACACGTACATACTTCCGTATACAGTCACGTACACACATACATACATATATTCACACTCACACATACTCATACACTCATAATACACTCACACACATGTACACAAACCACACTGTGACACACTTACATATACATACATGAGTTCACTTATTTCACTCCTGGCTTAACGCAAAGGGTTGTGAGGTACAAAGCGTCTTTCATGAAGGTCACTGAAGGGCAGAGAGGGAGGCTATGCCTGAGCTTTCTTCAAGCTGTCTGCTTTACAAAGAGAAAGGTTGTGCTATCCAGAGTCAAGTCCAGTCCTGGAGCTCACACACCAGCCTTGCTGGTGGCACATGTTGTGCATTGTGCAGAAAATATGTAAATCCGAAGCTGCAAAACTGAAAGTGCTAGGGTGGGTACACAGCCCATTCTTCTTCCTCAGATCTCTAGTGTCATATGTTTAAAAGAGTCTGACAAAAGGATCCACAAAGTCCCTTCAAACCATAACTCCTATATGAAGGAGAATTTTGTTAAAAGTCATGATCTGCCTGCTAAGAGTCTCTTTTGCTGACAGGAAATATGTAGTAGCAGCTTCAGAAGTGCAAAAGGGACTAAAAACGACCTCAAAGTGGCCCCAGGGAATCAGGTCTGTGTGGCCCTAGGTAACAGCTAATATTGATTGTCAACTTTACTACATCTAGAATCTCCTAGGAGACCAACCTCTGAGCATGTCCCCATGAGGGGTTTATCGATTAGGTTAATTGAGGTGGGAAGACACATGCTAAGTGTGGGTGGCACCATTCCATGTGCTGGTGACCTGGCCTGAATGAAATGGAGAGAGCAAGCTAAGTGAGAGCACTGCTGATCATTCAGTGCATCCCAGCTGAGCACATGATGCGACCAGACACCTCGTTTCTGCTGCCAGTCCTTTCCAGCACGATGGATGGTGTGCCTTCACCTAAGATAAAATAACCCTCCTTCCTTTAAGTCACTTCTTTTCAGCTATCTGTTCACAGCAAAGAAAAAAGTAATCAATTCATTGATGGCCTTATGTACAACCACAGGTGCTTTTTTTTTTCTCACCAATTGGAAATGAGACCTTCACATCTTACAGAGGGAAAACTATGGATACATTCAGATCAGGAACAAACCAGGGAATGAAAGGTGCAAGGCAGGTCTAACCAAATCATGAGATCTATCATACAAGCCTAGAAAATACTTTCGTCTTCCTTCTGCCTAGTCCGGCAAGGACTTTGTCATCTCCTCTCTTTCTTGTAACCAACCGTCCTCTCAAAGAATCCGACAACATTAGACTCAAGAAAAAGGAAGTTAAGATTTAAGAATTTATTCTTTGCTACAGCCTCCCAACTAGTCTTTGCAATAGTGCCAAAACAACCAAAAGGCTAATGAGATACCTGTTTGCAAAGGTGATCATGGCAGGATGTTGAGAGCAATGCTTATGCTTGAGCTATCCTACAAGTGGTACCTACTTAAATTTTATTTAAGTATCTGTGAACCCTTCAGACACTTTGAAGTTGCACCTCCATGTATTATGCAAGGAAACTAGACCTTCAGCAGGTGTGTCATGACTTATGAGCAAATATCTTCAAAATAGCAGTTATGGCTTTAAGGGACCTTTCGGATCCTTTTGTCAGACCCCTCATTTCAAAGATACTAGTGTAAGGCCCAGGAAGAATGATGCTGCCTATGTCCTGTACCCACCTCAGTTCTGTGGCTTACCCCCACCCCAACCCTACCCCCCTACCCACCACCCCATCCTATTTGTACCTGTATTGTGCTTTCACAAGTAGAATCCTCAATGGAGAAGTCAGATAGGAACCATAGAGCCACAGGGTAGAAATGGAGACTCATCTATTATCTGTACTCCAGCAACATGGTAGCTAGTATCACAGATGCCAGGGCATTTAGCCTTTGAGATTAGAATTCTTGAGCCTGCACCTGCTAGCTGGTAGCTTCAGCCAACTTCACTTTAAATACTGAGCTTCCGTTACTAGGTCTACAAAAAGCAAACACTAGAAGGGCTGACTCCAGAGTATTACATTGCAAGGGAGAAATAAACAGTTCCAAACAGTGTTTGAAAACAACACCTCAGTACATTTTAACTGCTTGGTGGCAGTGGTCATTGGTGGCAGTGAAGATATCATGATCAACGTTGGCTTTCATTGATTATTCTGGTCACATTAACTCACTGTGTTCAATGTGCTATCCTTGCTCTCGGGTCTTTGTGTTTTAGCAGGAATTAATATCTTAAATAATGGATCTGGATCTTCAGCAGTAAATTACTGGATGTTATCACTGAATCTAGACAAATTATCTCTTAGTAGGATTATGAGAGTAGCCCCAAGTCACACAGTGAATGCCATGGTTGGCTTTAATGGCTGGCCAGTGTCCCTGCAGCTTTGCACATTAAAGAAATGTCTCTCCTTTCAGAAGCATGAGCAAAATTCAATGGGAGAGAATGTATCAGGCATTGCAATATGGTGTTGTTACCAAACCAACATTTCCTAAATTTCTGCACCCTGGAACTCCAGACTCAAGCTGTCTCCTTCTCAGCTCATTGACCAGGAAGCCTGACCCTAGAAGTATGAGGCTGGGTTGTCCCTGCTTTACAGAGCCAGTTCCTCTCCTACACACACCTTTTGCTGCTGCTGTGCAGTGCGGTGAGGAAGAAAAGCAGGGGCTGGTGGTAGTTGACCTTACAGGAGCAGGCCAGCAAGTGCATGTGGATGAATGCCAGTCCCCAAGCACAACTCTAGTCAATCAGAATTGCCTCATCAAAGAGTGTTCTAAGAAACTGCAAGGGTACAAAGAAGTGGGCAAAGCCAAAGGGGTCCTAATGGTGATGTGTGAACTGGCATCCAGCCTGCAGCAGGGTCACAGTCTCACCTTTCTGCCACCAGACCACTTTAACTCAGAGATGAAATAGGGATGACAAATGAGAAGTGAAGGCTGAGTCACTGCCTTTGGGTGCCAAGCTTGGCACCTGATGAGAGTGCCCAGGGGACACAGCAGGTGGTGCCTATAGCTCCTGGGGCTAGCAACTCTGCTACAACCACTAGGCACTGCTTGTCTCTATGCTGACAGAACTCATTTAATCAGTCCCCCAAGAAGCCCAAAAGGTTGTCTGACAGATGTCATTCCAGATGTCACACTGGACAGCATTCCTCAGCTGCCCCCTGAGCCAGAGGTTCTGGAAGATTCTGACATTAAAGGCAGGAACCCAAGGGTAAGCCAGAGCTCCTAGGGGTACTTGCATCATTCCAAATGTTCGCCCTGTTGCAATTCCTCTGCTCACTTCCTTCTCTTCTTTTTCCTCTGTTTCTGCCTCATTTTGATCCTGTGGTGAATAGTCCCACCCCCCATACCTACTACATTCATACTACCTGAAGCCTGTGAATACATGATACCTTGCATACGTTCAGTTCATGTGTCACAGGCCTGAAAGAGACTAGTAGCACAAAGAATGCATCTGATTGTGCCTTAGAGAAACAAGAGCCTCCTCCCTGCCTTTGTGAAAAGAGCCTTCAATGCTGACAACTTCCTTTGTGAGAAGAACAAAGACAGCCCCTGCAGAGGGCCTGTGGGGAGCAAAGAGAACAGTCACAGAAAAGACTTGAGGAAGAAAATGATGGAGTGGACTTCCCTGCAGCCTGAAGAAAGTGAGCTAAAGACCAGAAAAGAGATGACATGTGGTCTTGATGGGGGACAAGCAGGGAAGGGAATTCAGAGGGGAAAAAAAGGTATTAGGCTGGGATCCACATTGGATGGACAAAAAGCTAGAGGGATCATTCCACTCCATCCAGTAATGCCTCCTGAGGAGGAGGATACACCCTTTCCCCTGAAAGCAGTCAAGATTGGAGCTGCACATTGAGGATCTGCTGATAGTTCATGATGCTTCACAATGTGGGAGAGACAAGATTTCAGGAAACAGGGGCTGCGTGTGATTTTCAGGAGCTGGGAACACAAGGACATTTCTTTACACATCTCTCAATACAGAGAGTAGCTGATGGCATCTTCTGGCTTCCATACTTTGTCTATACAATGGTCTTTTCTCTGCTCCTTTCACAACTCTATCTGCTCACACACAGATGTCTTCCTGGTGACGTTTCTGCCTAAGTGTGATTTTTTTTGCTCATGTGGTCTGGATTTGTGAGAAGCAGAAGGAGATATCATAGTGTAAACTTCTATGCTGAGGACCCACAGTGTGCACAACCCTCCTGATAAGAATCGACCCTGCACATCAGCATCCAGTATCACGTCTGGGATGGCCAGAGTGCTTTGCTCTGAATAAGGCTGTGTTGGGAAAACTTACATGTGAGCAATTATACAGAGATGCAGATTTAAGGAAGAAAGGAAGAGAGGGAGGAAGGGAAGGGACTTCTGAAATGATGAAGCCATGCCTAAGGATGCTCCACTTTCTCTGTTCAATCACCAGCATTGTAGGAGGCACATGGGACATTTATTTGCCCAGGTAGATTCCTTGGCCTAGTATATCTTTCATTTTCTTGGTGATCTTTCACCATTTTTTTAAGGCATAAATAATCTGAGAATTTATGAGATGTACAGGAAGAAAAACCCCAAGAATATATGTGAAACAGCTAAGAAACACAGCTAAAAGGAGAATAGGAAAAGTTGTGGAAGAATAAAAGAAGACAACGTCTGGCTTAGAGAAATTAATAATCCTAAGGAAATTGCCCCTGTCCTCATCCAACGGCAGAACAGATGGTTCTAAGCTCCTGTCCCCACCCAATTTCAGATCAGGTGGTTCTGAGCTCCTGGCCCCACCCAATTTCAGATCAGGTGGTTCTGAGCTCCTGGCCCCACCCAACAGCAGAACAGGTGGTTCTGAGCCCCTGGCTTCAGCCATCTGCAGAGCAGGTGGT
>JADRCH010000057.1:477284-549366 GCA_019843965.1 Rhynchomys soricoides
TCTTCTTCTTCTTCTTCTTCTTCTTCTTCTTCTTCTTCTTCTTCTTCATTTCTTTTTCTTTTTTGTAAATTGGATATTTTTGTTATTTACATTTCAAATGTTATCTCCTTTCCTGGTTCCCCCTCCCAGAAATCCCCTATCCCATCCCCTGTCCCCCTGCTTCTATGAGGGTGTTCCCCCACACACCCACCCATTCCCACCTCCCTGTCCTCAACTTCCCTACACTGGGGCATCTATCCAGCCTTCATAGGACCAAGGACCTCTCCTCCCATTGATGCCTGACAAGGCCATCCTCTGCTATATATGTAGCTAGAGCCATGTGTACTCCTTGATTGGTGTTCCAGTCCCTAGGAGCTCTGGGGGGTCTGGTTGGTTGGTATTGTTGTTCTTCCTATGGGGTTGCAACCCCCTTCAGCTCCTTCAGTCATTTCTCCAACTCCTCCATTGGGGACCCTGCACTCAGACCAATGGTTGGCTGAGAGCATCCACCTCTGTTTTTGTGGGTCTCTGGCAGGGCCTCTCAGGAGACAGCTATATCAGGCTCCTTTCAGCAAGCATTTCTTGGCATCTAAAATAGTGTTGGGGTTTGGTGACTGTATATGGGATGAATCCCCAGGTGGGACAGTCTCTGAATGGCTTTCCTTCAGTCTCTGCTCTACACTTTGTCTACATATTTGCTCCCATGAGTATTTTCTTCCCTGTTCTAAGAAGGACCAAAGCACCCACACTTTGGTCTTCCTTCTTCTTGAGCTTCATGTGGTTTGTGAATTGTATCTTGGGTATTCGGAGCTTTTGGGCTAATATCCACTTATCAGTGATTGCATATCATGTCTGTTCTTTTGCAATTGGGTTACCTCACTCAGGATGATATTTTCTAGTTCCATCCATTTGGCTAAGAATTTTGTGAATTCATCATTTTTAATAGCTGAATAGTACTCCATTGTGTAAATGTACCACATTTTCTGTATCCATTCCTCTGTTGAAGGACATCTGGGTTCTTTCCAACTTCTGGCTATTATAAATAAGGCTGCTATGAACATAGTAGAGCATGTGTCTTTGTTATATGTTTGGGAATCTTTTGGGTATATGCCAGGAGTGTTCCTCTTTCTCCACATCCTTGCCAGCATCTGCTGTCACCTGAGTTTTTGATCTTAGCTGTCTGACTGGTATGAAGTGGAATAGCAGGGTTGTTTTAATTTGCATTTCCCTGATTACTAAGGATGTTGAACATTTCTTTAGGTGTTTCTCGGCCATTCGATAGTCCTCAGTTGAAAATTCTTTGTTTAGCTCTGTACCCCATTTTTTAATAGGGTTATTTGATTCTCTGAAGTCTAACTTCTAGCCATGGACTTTTTTGATCCTCTCTTTCTCTCTGTTTTTTTTTTCTTCCTCTCTTCTCATGGCTCAGTTCAGTCGGCTGGACTTGTTCAGTATACTATGTTCTCTCCCTGCCCTGGGCTCTTCCAGATGCCTCTGGCCATATTCTGCCTCATATCTACAGAAACAGTCCTGTCAACTATACCTTGGACCAATCATGTCCTCACTTTTATACATTTGGTGCAGAAACCCTATTGCTTTTAGTTCTGAGCTCTAGACATTACAGTCTCAATAAATGACTTTTAGTTTTGTGATTAATATAGGTAAACAAGATTATCCTACCAAAAAATATCTACCCAAAAACATAAAAGATTGTCTGGAGGGAATTTGGAGGTGACAAAATAGAAAGGACAGTGCTCCTCTGTTACCACTCTAGTTGGTAGTATGAGCCTAGGAGAGCAGGGCCAAAAGTTAAGGCAGACTAGTTTCATGCAATAGCCTACTTTATTCAGAGCATCAGACAATTTATACTCTAAGAGTTAAAAACAGTCACCCTGAGTAAGGTTTACAGTCACAAGGACAAGCCAACATGGCAAAAACATGTTTTTCCATAGCGGCATTTAAACAAATAATAGCCAGTTGTAATGGACAATCTAAAGTAAACTTACTGCTGTCTGCTACACACAGGAGGGGGATGAAAGCTCATTCCAACGACAACTCATGTTATGGAGGAACAGAGATTGTTTACTTGGAGTTTTCTCACAGGGTCTTGGAAATCTCCCCTCACAGCTTCATTCATGAACCATATTACAGCATACCCTCCATTTTTATTTTTTAATACCAGGATATCCAGAGTGGTTTCAATTTGAGATGTTATAAATACATCTAATTGTCACTTAATGCATGAGTATAATATAATCAAGCAAATTATAATATTAGAACAGTGAAAGCATTGTGTGAAGTACTCTGCCACCAAGAACAGAGATCCAACTATGACCAGTACTATCACATTATTATAATGATCAGAAAAATCTAGAGAATAGCTTGAAAAGAGACCCATATGATTAGTAATTCTAGTATCTTGTAGAACATAAGTCTATATTCACTTTTAATAGGAATACAAATGTTATGATTCCTATGCAAATAGGAAGTGATTTAAATCCCAAGGAAAAATTAAACTCAATCCCTTTTCCAGATGAATGAATGAGTCTATTGCAGTCCTAATGTGCAGTTATAAACACAGAGTAATTGATAAAGTGCATAGGGCCTTAACTTGGCCCAAGGTAGACACACTTGACTTCTGATTATATGGCCAATATCTTTTTGCCTTTGATCTGGATGTTTGCTATCTTTCTGGTGACTTCCACTGTTTCTTTGCCTTCTGTCCTTAATGGCCCAGGATTGGAGGAGCAGAGAGAATTCCATGATGTTTTGGGAGATTCATCTGCAATGACAGATTCATGCCCCCTCCCAATTTCCTTATGGAGAAGTAAAAATAGGACAAACTAATGCATCAGTATGGTGGTTTGAATATGCTTGGCACAGAGAGTAACACTATTTGGAGGTGTAGCCTTGTTGAAGTAGGTGTGGCCTTGTTAGAGGAAGTGTGTCACTGTGTATGTGGGCTTTAAGACCCTCATCTTAGCTGCCTGTAAGCCAGTCTTCTCCTAGTGGCCTTCAGATGAAGATGTAGAACTCCCAGCTCCTCCTGCACCATGCCTGCATGGACACTGCCATGCTCCCACCTTGATGATAATGGACTGAACCTCTGAACCTGTAAACCAGCCCCAATTAAATGTTGTCCTCTGTAAGAGTTGTCTTGGTCATGATGTCTGTTCACAGCTGTAAAACCCTAAGACAATCAACTTGCTTATTGCCCTTTGCAATAAAACCAGGGTGTTTAGAGTGTTTATGAGTGTGAGTCTATTGCTGGAAATAATCCTATAACAGAAAGAAGAATCTAAAGAAATATTTAAGGGTGTATGAATTAATTGTAATAGATTAATTAAAATAACCAGTTCCACCTTTTAGGCTGAGGAAAATGAAGTACAAATAGACAGATGACTGGACCACGCATCTGTCTTTTACCATTAGGTGAGCCATCCATAAAATAAGTATCTGCCTGTGGAAGCAGAGGTTAGACAATGTTTGTAATCACAATTTCAGTTCATATTTTTAAAAATCCTATAGCTTACCAGCTGGATAATGATTTTCTATCCTTCCATAGTAATATGCACATGAAAATTGAAAATCCATAGAGTTCTGTAATACTCTTAAAAACCAATTGTTAGTTAAGGGTAACATAATACAGCAAGAATCAAATCCATATAGTTGTTGACATCCGAATCTCTCCTGATTTACTAACTGAGCAAGAAGAGTAAAGCAAGCAGTATTTTATGGCTGTTATGGTGTAAATAGATCCATTCCCAAGGTTTATCCTCTTGTGCTATAATACCTGCAGGAAACAATTAAATGGGGAAAATAAGTTAGTTTAATGGTAGTGTAGGACACCATGGTACACAAATGCTTCTTTTAGTCTGGATTCAAATAGCTGTAGTTCTTTTCTTGCCTCTTGAGATAATATATGAGAACTGTCCAATGACATCTTACCATCTAGAGTTTTAAACAGATTGGTTAGTGCATATAAAAATTTCGATTTTGTTAAAATTTCACTGGAAATGCCAAGTGCACCTCATGAGGGAGGAACTGCTGTATGAATTGTGTTTCCTTACCATGCCCTAGCTCACCTAGGTTGTAAAGTTAGCTTTGCTATAGGCTCTCCTAAGTCTTCATCAAAAAGTGGAGAGGATTCAGTATTAAATAGATTATCAAATCTCTCACTGGAGTGCTGCAGGGCCATTTTCAGGCAATGGAGGATACAAATCTAAAGGAGACTCTACTCCAGAAATAGAGCTAGGGGAGTCATCATCATTACTGGCATGGTTGGTGGTAGTGCTGAAAAATATACTTTTGCCTCCTTTTTCAATATTAAGGTTTGATCATCCAGCTTATATTCATTCAAGAAATTAGCCCTCTCTTCCTCATGATTAATATACTTCTTATCTTCCTTAGGCATTTTAATAACAGTCCAACTTAATGCACATGGGACCCAGGGGATCCCCTCTTGTTATATGCCTTTTCAATATTCTTACAGACTCTGTTCTGTTCTTTATTTAAAGTCCCTTACTCTGGAAACCAGGGATTTTAATTATAACTCACACACAATTTAAGTTGTGGTTTTGATACTTGTGCTTCTCCTTTCTTAAGAAATGATGCACAAGCTTGGCATAATGAAAAGCCTTCCTAGTTTCTGCCCACTATGCTCACTCACCTTCTGTGAAGGTCCCCACTCTCTTATCTAGTAGCTAACTCAGGTCCCTGATTGTGGTGGTGCCTCTTGTTTACCATTCTAGTTGGCAGCATTAACCTGGGGGAGCAGGCTTAAAAGTTTAGGTGGAGTAAAGTCTCATGAAATAGCTAACTTTATTCAGAGCATCAGACAACTTACATGCTGAGGGTTACGAAGAGTCACTTGAGTGACCCTTACAATCACAAGGATAGGCTACATGTGGCAAAGAGATGTTTTTCCATAGAGCCATATAAACAAATTATAGCCAGTTGTAATGAATAATCTGAAATAAATTTGCTACACCTGGAAGTGGCATGAAAGCACATTCCAAGAGCAACCTATGTTATGGAGGAACAGAGATTACAAGACTCTTGTCTTGTTTACATGAAGTCTCACAAAGCCTCAGAAATCTCCACACATTCATGTACCATATTTCCAAACTTCTCCAAGGAGAGAAACACATTGTATTCAAGGAGCCTCAATAGAAATGCAAAAGCTACCCCTAAATATTTAATAGTGTTTTAACTCTGTGTAGGGATGATAGGTTGTAGTATATGTGCCTGTTCATGTGGGTGCACACATGAGCATGCGTGCCTTGGATGCCAGAGGTCATTATCAGATGTCTTCCTCAATCAACATTGTCTTATCACTTGAGACAGATTCTCACTGAATGTGAAGCCCAGTGTTTTGTAGAGGCAGGCTAGTCAAATTCCATCTCCCTGGAACTTTTCTTTCTGTCCCCAGCACTGGGGTTTCAGCTGCCATGTCTAGCCCCACATGGGATGTGTGATGTGGATCTGGGGGATCCAAACATAGTTCCTTATGCTTCCATGGCAGGCACTTTACCAATGGAGCAGTTTCTATAGCTCTTCAACATTAAACTTGCCTGCTTCAGTTTCCTTCCTCATAAAGTGGAAATCACAGTGCTTCCCCTGGAGAGCTTCTGGAGAGGAAAGATAGCTACCATGCATGAGAAAGTGGCTCATACTTGGACGGTGGAATCAGCTGCATGGAACTGAATTATGCCTCTGAGCCTTGCCAACTGTGGGGCATCAAACAGATGGCTTTCCCAAGCCTCAGTTTCCTAGTGTGCAAGAAGAAACTTATATTGCTTCTCTTGTTAAACAAATTGGTTTGTGTAAAATATTTAGTTCAGTCCTTAGCATGGAGTAAAAGTTTAATAGATGTGAAATAGAAAGAAGTTATTCCCAAGTTGACATAACTTTTTCTGTCTTCTCTGCAGAAGGCCTCAGTTAAATGACGAAGCTTGTGTCTCTATTCTTTCTGCAAGCCCTGCTTTCAAAACAGGGGGATAAGTGGTACTGCCAATCAAAATCTTTCTCAGGGTAAGAAGGATTCTCCTCTGCTATAAAAGCACTACTGTCTGAAATTAAAGAGACTTAAGGCAATGCCACCAGGTATCCAGAAGTTGTTAAGTGTGAAATTTGTGTCTGGCCAGTCTGAGACATAAACTACAATTTTGTCACTGAGCCTGTTTAACACACACTTATGTCTTCACTTTGGATAATTAAGTTCTATATGGCAATTCTTTGTATTTACAGAGATGATGGAATAAAGCTTTGGTTTGGATTTCTTTCTTTTATCTTTCTTTTTTTGTTTGTTTGTTTGTTGTTTTGTTTTTTGTTTTGGCATAATGTCACCAAAACACAGAATAAGTTATTACTTCTTTGGAGTCTGCAGGATGTATGAGACAGAAGAGATCTGCCTCAGAGTAGCTGTATAAAGCCCAATAACAGAGAAAACAGGGCCATGCCCACATGAGAAAAGACACCAGACCAGAGAAAAAGCAGAGGAAGTACTGGCAGAAAATAAAGAGACAAAAAGAAAGTAACTACCTCTTATATTTGTAGCTATGCAGCACCTCTCTAAATTTATCTCTGGAAATTTCTTTTGTGTTACTTTTTTACAGCAGAAATATTTTTAAGGAACACTATACCTATGAGCTGCAGAGATCTGAGAGAAAAGGGGGGGCATGGAGTTTCTTTATGACCTTTGCCCGAAGCCCACTAGAGTCAGAATTGCACTTATTGTAATCTCAAAAGACACACTGTACCATCGTGTCAACTCTAAGGTCACAGTCCTCCTTGTAAACAGACCTATTTATGACCATTGCTACAATGCAGTCTCTCACTCGCAAAGGTCCATTGCCTCATTAATGAATTTATAATCCCAAGCACACCTGTTTGTCTGATTTATAGATGTTTTTGTTTTCTCAACAAAGCTATATGTTTCCATGCCAGTCTAAGGAACGTTCTGGTTTGTCAGGTCATAAGGAGGCTCATGCCTGTGTTCCCTCTGTCTAAAATACTCCTCCCCCCCATGCCTCACAGACTGAGATCAAATCAGGACCCTGCATAAAGTTCTCTTCTTTGAAGCTATCCAAGCTAAGCACCCATTCCTCAATTATTTATCCTCACTTATAGCTCCACCTAAAATGTTTATTTATTTATATGTTTACTTGTTTATTATTCAGTTTTCCAACTAGAATATTAGTTATTTGAGTATCAAGGAATGAGCTTCCTCACTGTGTACTGAGAATTGACTATGATACCTGTATTAGAAGATGTTTGGTAAATACTTACTGAAATAATAACTTCATTAATACAGCTTTAAGTGCTAGTACTTTGGTAGAATTACTAGTGTAGGTAATGATACAATATCCAGTGATGTTGTACATGATAATACAATCTCCTAATAATATTTTAAGAGTGTTTGCTTCTCTTGCACAAGACTTGTGTTTAGTTCTTAGCACCCACTTGGTGGCTCATAACCACCTATAATTCTAGTTTTAGGGAGTCTGTTGACCTCTTCTAGAGCAAACAGGCACCTGCACACATGCAGTATACATAAACTCCTACAAACACATACATATAAAAATAAATACATAAATATTTTTAAAATATTATGTCTAATCTGACCATAAATTTAAAATTCATATTATCACAAGTATCCTCAAGGAAGCTAAGCGCAACCAATAGAATGATTTCTCTCTGCAGTAGATAATGAGTAATTTTACATACTTGATTAGCCTGTACGATATTCCCAAGTTTTCTTCATTAACCATGTAGTCTTCTAATAAAAATACCATTTTGGAGTCAGGCACAGTCATTCTGCAATCTTGCTCAGCTCCCATAGCCTGGCTTCTCTACTGCTTCTACCTGAACCATCTGTTCCTCCTGGTTTTCTGCCTTGGCTGCCACTAACTTGCTTGCTGAACAGCCCTCTACTTCTGTCTGCATATGCCCCCAGCAGAGACCCCTCATTTTCACCAAATAACCAACCTTTGTGTAGGCAAGTGAGTCCTGCTGTCTAGGTTCCACTGATGGTACAGAGCAGAGACAACTGTGGCTTCTGGGCCTGAATATAAAGTTGCCTAAAAGAAGTTTTCTCTACTTCTGGCTAGTGATCTGCAGGAAAGATATTACAGGCACACTGGCAAAATCATGATTGCCAGGCCTGAGATGTAATGACCAGAAAGAACCCCAGTTGTCACCATTAAGCTTATATAAACAACAAACACTCACTGTGTTTAACTGTATTACCTGGGGGTTTGTGTGTGGCCAAAGTAATATTAATTGCCCTAAATAATATATTTAACCCAAGCTTCAGGGTTAAAATTCTTACCTCTCCCAAAAGACTTTTCTCTAAGTCTGTAATAATTAAGACATCCATTCCTACTTATGTGACACCAGATCAGAGACTTTTCTGTCCCATATCAGATGGCATTTTAGTTTTATAATTAAATTCCAAGCTCCTGGGAAAGTACCTTTGAAGTCTGTTAGTTTTTTAAAAAAATATATTTTGTATTACATTCCTTTCCTTATTGTGTGTGGCATACATGTTCATGTGACGTTCAAAGGAAAACTTAGTGAATATCTCCTCTCCTCTCACTTTTATATAGGTCCTGGGACTAATCTCTGGTCATCAGGCTTTACCTGCAGAGTACTCTTGCTGGCTCCTGTTAGTCTTTTAAATTAGTTATATGTGGCTGTTTAGACCATAAAGGAAGGAAAAGAAAGAGAAAGGGAAAAGAAGGGGAGGAAAGGGGAGGGCAGGAAAGCAAAGAAGAGGAGAGGGGAGGGGAGGGAGGAAGGGAGTCTGGACATGTTTGATGCTAGGGACCAGTACATGCACATTAATCAACCAAATATCTCAGGTAAATGATTGATATTGGTAGCAAACAGAGAACAAATGTGGGAATATCTGAGGGAAATAAATAGGAAGACAAATGTACAAGAAATAAGTAGTACAGTCTTTAGCAGCTGGTAACATCTTCTTTGGGAGGAGAGTTTACTCCTAAAAACAAAGTTCCTTAATAATAAAATAAACTTTACATCCTATCACAAAAAGGAAAAACGGTAATAAAACATAAATGAATTCCATCTACAACCATTATGTAATATGTTGATGATAAGTGCTATAGTAAAACAGGACAAAAAAACAAAAACAAAATCATGATACAAAATGAGACTCAGACAAATAGGAATGGGAAGACTTGGGGTGTGGAGATCAGGGTTTTAAATAAGGTAGTCAGGGAAGATCCAGCAGGTAGAATTGCAAGAAATTACTTAGCAGATGAACTAGTAAAAAAAATTTGAGTATCAGCAGAGACAAAGACCAATTGGACAATGAGGTAAAAATAAATATAAGATTATGTGGTCAGAACAAGGTAAATCCTGCAGTCTTCCACCACTGAGTTCTGAAGATGCCCATACGTTCTGTATGACGAGTAAGTTCATCCAACTCAAATCAACACTTTGGACCTAGTACTGATGTCAAACTTTGTGAAGGGAAAGGCCAAAGGTAAAAACTGGCCTAGGAGGCAGTAACAAGAAGCAATGGGTAAGAAATCAGAGCAGCCTAGGTAAGCTAGATACTGACTTTGTACATAATTGGGGGTTGAAACTTATAACTGATACATTATCCATTATTGGATCTGATACACTATAGGAGAAAACGATAAACATGTGAATGCTTCAGGCTTTGCACTCAGAAGTGGACAGGATGGAGTCATTTGTGAGATGAGGATAATAGAGTCTCAGCAGGTTTGGGTAAGGAGACTGAGGGTTCCAGCTTGAGTGCTCAGATCTGAAATGCCTTTTCCATCGAAGGAGGGTTCACCAATACAAGTTGGATATATGATTCCAGATATTAAGAAAAGGTTTAGACTAAAGACATAAGTTGGAGTTTGGCAGCAGACATATGGTACTAAAAGCTATCAGTCTCATAAATGCATACTTGTAAAGAGTATATATGGGAATTGAGTTGAAATAGAGAGTTATTGTGGTACAAAGCTGAGCTTAGGGGATGTCCAAATTTCCACTTAAGTTGTCAGAGATTCATCAGAAAATCACAATGTCTCTGAAGTCAAGAGAGGAACATATAGACATTGAGGGAAAGAATGGTGAGCTGACTCAAATACAGCTAGCAGTCAAGACGAAGAAGGGAGAGATCACTAAGAATGTAGACACCATTGTTGTCATTTACAAGCAGACTTTGAGGGAGTGGTGATGGAAACTTGATAGACAACAATCTAGAGAACAACACAGGAAAGAGCATTCCATGAGGAAGAATGGTTCATAGGACTATTTTGAGCAGTATTGTTATTAAAGATGATAAATAAATAAAGCAAAAAGATGAGAGAGGTATGAAGGCATGCAAGAGTGTGGGGAACACCCCAGGTTGGAAGGGAGGGTATATGAAAGCCAGCCTACTAACTTGTGATTGAGTTTAAAAAACAGTTGGAGGGCTAATAGAATCGGGTGAAATGAAATGAAAAAAAAAAAAAAAAGTTAAAAGATTGAGCCAGAGTGGGATAGGGGAATTGAGGAGAGAAGGGGATAGTTCTTGGGACAACCAAAACTAAGGATATATAAAAAAGCCTTATGAAAATCCACTAATTAGTGAGCTAGTTTTACAACACTTTAAGGAAGAATTATCTTGCACAGGTGGGCAATGCTGCTTCCAAGTAACATGGGTTATCACATGAAAATTTAAATGTATGAGTCCTAGTTAGGAAGTCCCTAGAGGTCTCCAATAGAACATAGGCTATTTTCATTGTTCTTGGTTATATATACACCATAACTACATGGTAAGATTCATTTGCTGAAGACACCATACATTTTTGGCTATAGGGTATAAAGAAATTCATCTCAATATGACTGGAAAACTTTCTCCCCACTGGCTAGGTTTTCATAGTGGTAAGAGGTACTATTCAAGCTTCTGGGGGTGAAAAGATATCAATGGCCATATCCAATGCTGGACCCTGTATGCTACAATGCTGATCTGGCAGAGAAAAATGTGCCTATAGATACAATAGTGGCATCACTATTATGAGGTAACTAAGTGTTTTGGAGTCCTGCTCCACAAGAAGGAACGCCATGTCTGGTCATAGACCCTGCTATTGTTATTCTACTAAATATTCATGTTGTCAAAATGCTCTCTAAATACAGACTGGGGCTGGGAAGCTTCTTTAGTAATAGGTAGAAGTCAATGAAAATATGACAACTGGTCCAGGTGCTAAAAGTAAGAGACTGAGTGCTCAGCCCTAAACAGGGTGTCTAAATCATACCACCACTGCCACCACCATGAAAGGTTCAAACATCACAGAATAAAAGAGGAGACAAAAGATTTCAAAAGAGTTGGAGGGTGGGAAGGAGTGCTACAAAATGCTATCTAAAGACACGACATGAGCATTGCACTCATTAACTCACAACAGCTGGGATTACCTAAGTAAGATTAAGACAGCCAAAATTCCTGGGTAGGTAGAATAAATGGTCTCCAGGCTCCACCCCTTACTGAGGCGCTATTGGCAGCTCATAGGCGAGAATAGCTGCTTTTGGAGGAGCTTGTAGAGTTTCCTTCTGAGTGGTTAAGTTGTTTTGGTGTTTGTTTTGAAACAGGAAGTGATCATAACCTTCTGAGTGTGAGGATAAGTTTGGATATTAGAGACTATTGTAGAAAGTGATTGTGTAGAAGAGAGCAGACATATACTGAGTGGAAGAAAATTTAGGTTTAGATAAGGAATGAACTTTCCCAGATTACCTCATAGACAATGGGATTGAAACATGCAAGTGAGTGATGAAAACTAGTGATAGATGATGGCTTGAAGAATGTGACAGAGAAAAGATGGCAGTGGCTAAGTTTTTGTATATTATAGATTCCAGGCTGTCTAAAGGATTGTGCTAAGGTGTCAGAGAGTGAAAAAGAAAGGCCAATGGTGGAAAGCAGATGATTTGGTGACCACCTAGGTATCAGCAAAGCAGAATCTACAAGACCAAGTAACCAAAAATCTTCTTGGACCCCTGTAGGTCATTCTAGACAGTTCCCGTAAGCACTATTGGGTCCCTGGGTCAATAGTTATGAACATCCTGTGGTCACAGGTGTTTCTTGGTTCACCCTGTGGGTCACTCTGAACAGTTCTCATAAATGCTAATAGCTCCCTAGGTTAATACTTACAAATATTCTGTGGTCATAGGTGTTTCCTTGGTCTTTGGGGGCCAGTGGATTAATTTGTCAGTGGTAACTCTCAAACTGTTATGGGAGGAAATTAAAACCCCAACTGCCTGACCTATCTGATACAGTTGAAACATATTCTAGACTCTCTGAAGTCCTCTTGTACTGAACCCTAGGTCCCATGCTAGCAACTCTTGGCTTCTCTTATTTTCCTAACTTGGACTTTTAGATAAATCATCCAAACTCAAATTCTTGTCTCTAGGTTGGTGAGTTGGAAAGAAACCAAACTTGAGTGATTGGTAATTTTGGAAGGATATGCCTTGTGCACCCTGAAATCATGAAGAAATATTTATACAAGTCTCAATCATGTGAAATGATCTTCAGCTCAATGTTTAAGGTTGAAAATATTGTGTACCTATGCTATTGGAGGAAGCAAACCTTGAACACATCAACATTAGTGGTTGACAGAACAGACATAAAATAGTTGGGCAGTGGCACATGGTTCAGATTTTAAATGATGAGAGTCATCAAGAACATTGATGAAGATTCACTCTAGTGGAAAAATAACCACAAAGCACAGTGTAGATACTACATCCCTGTGTGGACAGATGTGTGTATGTACATAAAAATGCAGCTCCACAAATTCACACATGTGTAATGTGATCACATTACTAGACAATACAAACTGGTTATATCTGTACAATAAGAATGAGTTCTGTTTTTATTTGTTGGTTTGGGTTTGCTTTGGACATATGTGTACACATATACATGTCTGTGTACATGCTTTTTAACTTTTATTTACTATTTGTGCCACACATGTTTAAAAACAACTAATATCCTTTTACCCAAGGTCTGTTAGCACTTTAGTAGGTTAGCACTTGGTAGGAGCAGATGTGACACTGGGAGAAGGAATGTGGCCCATTGTCTGTCTTTGACTGAGGGAATCCTGGGATGCCAGGAGATTTACAGCTAATCCCAGGCCAAATAAGATGGTCAATCTCTCTAGAAAATATTTATGTTCTTTTCTCTCTCCTTTTCATAAGTGGACAAATGACAATATTTAATGCCTTGGAGCTCTAGTCAGAAAGACATGATGAAAGAGAGGAAAGTCATTATTATTCAAGAAACATACACATTTGCTGCAAAGATCCAGGGAAGAAATCCACATACTTTGTTGATAATCCTTTTTGAATGTGCAAGCAAGTTTGACTTTCATTCTCATCTGCAGGGAATCTTCAGCAGCTGTTGCGGTCAGGCCCTTGCACTGGACCTCTAGGACGAGAAGAACCATACAAGGGCAGGGACATTCTGAAAGCAAGGTTGGAAGAGTTCCAGGAAACTCCTATTATCAGCACCGCTGTAGAGTGCATAGGCTCCATTGCCCCTAGTTTCTCTCCCAGGTGCACCCGAAAGAGATTCCACAATGATCCAGGAGACACCTGTTTGGTATGCATACCTTGCAGGTGGCACAGATACAAGCCTCCTGCTTTATTGTTCATTATCATTCTCTGCTAAATAGTGTTTAACGCTAAGGAGTTCAGTAACAGAGTTATTGCAAATACGACATAGACAAGAGAGAAAAGTCATCTTTCTTACACTTTCCAGCCCTATCACAGCCCACTCATCCCAACACCAGAGACCTTGGCGACAGAATTCTGTTTATTTCTGTTTCACTCGCTCTAATGATACATACTCCAAGATTGTTTGACCACAACTCAGCAGTCCTTCCCTAACACAGATGAAAACACTCTGAGAGAAGTCAAGATGATAAACTTCGCCATGTGTAGCAGAGGTAACACCAGATCTCTGTCTCAAAACAGTGAATTTAAAATCTCTGGTTTGGAGCCTGTATTTAACTATTAACATGTGGCTTACCCTGGCCTCCTCTTGTATGTCAGTATCTTTATTCAGCATTCATTGTTAATTTGTTAAGTGTCTTATGCGATCCCAGCATAGTACTATGCCTTATTGAAGAGGGAGCAAAAGGAAAAAATACAATCCCCACCCTCAGAAGAATTATGACTCTGAAGAGAAGAACAAGAAGAAGGACTGCAGAGAGGGCTCAGCAGTGAGGAACACTTGCTGCTTTTGCAGAGGACCAGGACACATACCCAGAGTCTCATAACCACTTGTACTTCCATCTAAGGGGACCTGGTGCTCTCTTCTGTAGTCCATGGTCAGCCTTGCACATATGTTCATATATACACAGGTATATATATATATATACAAATAAACATCTTAAAAACAAGGAGAAAGGAGGGAGGAAGGTAGAGGGCAAGGAAGAGATAGAAAAAAAGATTAAGGGAGATGAAAATATTGGAATAATTATTATTCCTCTTCCTCATGATTTTTTTTTTTTTTTGAGACAGGGATTCTCTGCATAGCTTGGCTGTCCAGAACACACTCTGTAGACCAGGCTAGCCTTGAACTCACTGCCTCTGCTGAATAGTGGTACTAGCCTTTAATCTTGATATAATTCTTGATACAGTTGAGTTTGTATCTTCGAGGTTTGGTGCTGAACTCAAACAGAAATGGACATCCTGCCTCTCACCTGTAACTACCATAGCTTCTTGCCTTAAAAACAATGTTCCTCATCATTTTCCCCTTTGAAATTGTCTCTTTCTTTAGGTTGAAATCTTAAGCTTTAGAAGGTGCTTTAGGTAAACAAGGCATATTTCTTCTGTCTCCGTTACCTCTCGCATGTTTTAAGAACAAGAAAGGGAATCTAGTGGCAGCTTCTCCTTTGATCAACCTTCTCTTGGAGTTTGCTCAAGTCCAAATTTCTTTTCTTTTTCTCTATGTTTCAAAATCTGTGTCCCCTGACTAAAAATAAACATAGCTACTCCAAGTTCTCAACTGCTTTTTAATTATAACTTTTGCCAGACCCTTTAGTTTTAGTATTGATTTTTACATCTATGGTCCATCTTGAATTAGATTTTGTGTGTAATGTGTGGCAAGGGTTGAGATTTACTTTTTATCTTTCTCTAAGATGGTGATGTTTCAACAACACTTCTTGAAGGAATTATTTTCTTCTTTTGATACAGCATAGAAACTTGGTCAAAATCAACTGACTATGTATCTTTGGGTTTATTTCTAAGTATCTATTGTACTTCATTAGTTTATGGTTCTATGCATTTGCTTCACATTATCTTTTCTTATGTGGGCTTTCATTGGATCTCAGTCAGGTATTGCTAAGTCCTAAAACTTTATTGCTTCTCAAATGTAATTCAAATATCCAAGTTGTTAATATCCATAGAAACACTAGAATTAGACTGTAAATGACTTTTACAAAAGCTTTATAGAAAATTTGAATAAAATAAAGATACACTTGTAAAATAATATTGATTTTCTTGTTCAAAAGTGTCTCCATTTCTTAGGTACATTTTTATTCAGTGGATTCTTTCTTCAACAATGTTTTACGTTTTCCAGAATGAAAAGTTTTAAAATTGTGTTAAATATATATTGAAACTTCTCATATTTTAACATTATTGTGAATAATATGAATTTTCAAATTTTGTTTGTTTGCTACTCATTTCTAGTACATAGAAATAACATTTGTTTGTGTATAATTATCTTAAATCTGGAGGCCTTAGCAAACATTGAGTAATGTTAGCAATATTGGTAAATTCTAAGAGTTTTCTGTTCACAAATAACATCTGTATATTAAGACAACTTTTCTCCCAGGCCGCATTTTTCTTGCTTTATTGCTTTGTTCAGAACTTTCACTACAATGTCAAATAAAAATTATGAAGATACTTTTATTTTGTTCCTTATCTTAGGAAGTAATTCTGTAGTCTTATAGGAATAGGTGGTACTTGATGCAGGTCCCCTCTCACACAGCTCCTCCTCCATCCTCCTTCCCCTTCATCTCTGAGAACAGGGAGGTGCCCCCCTGGGTACCAACCCACTCTGGCACCTCAAGTCATTTGATGCAGGTTTTTCATGGATCCTTTTACAAAAGTTACCATGTACATTTGTGGAGACATTTTTTTACTTAAAGTTTCATAAATTGCAGTTTTCTTTACTTAGTCTACTGAAATATTTGTATAATTTTCTTTTTTAAAGATTTATTTTTCACAAGCCATACTAGCAAGAAAACCAGATAGGCTGCCCACAGACATTCTCTCTCTCTCTCTCTCTCTCTCTCTCTCTCTCTCTCTCTCTCTCTCCCTCTTTCTCTCTCTCACTGTTCCTCTAAACCCAATCCCTCCTTCTTGTCCCTAGCACTGTAGCAGATCACCAGCTACAGCATCCCCTGTTCCCTGCCACATTTCCTGTGGCTTCCATAGATCTCCTATCTTCCTCCCCCCTCCCCCTCCCCCCGGACCTATCTCTGCATCCTAGCCTTCAACACCAACAGGCATTTCCTGTGAACATACCCACCAGCTGAGCAGGCCAGTAAAACAGGCAACACACAGCTATCACACTCTCCAAAAATCCAGAGAGGAAACAGATACCAAGGAAAAAAACACCCACACAAAAAAGACAAGCCCACAGATCATCTAGACTTATACACATCCCAAACCCAGATGCCTAGATGCCACCATGAGGACACAGTAACAGTCAGGGCAATATGTCTCCACTAGAGCCCAGCTATCCTACATTTTAACTCCAGATTCAGGGAATTCAATGCTCTCTCTCTCTCTGACCTATACAGGTTCCTGCATACACACACACACACACACACACACACACACACACACACACTTTTAAAATGTTTACACATATGTAATATACTATGATTTTACTAACCTCAAAATATTTTACTCGTTTCCATGCTTCCTTCCTCAACATAGATAATCATCTGAAGTCTAGTATTCATTTTCCAAATACTAGTATGAGCAGAGAAATGTTGTGATTTACTTTTGGATTAACTTCCCTGACCAGATGATGTAGCCTGACTCCAGCTAATGCAAATTAGCTCATCAAAGCTGTTGTCATGATCTAACCTGTTACATGTTTAAATGTAATGTACTGTAAAAGAGTACACATTCTTTTGTTTTGTGCACATTGCACAGTGAGCCCAGATTGTGCTTACCCTCAGAAGCCCCCACCCCACTCTCTTCCTCTCCTCTCTCTGTCCCTGACTTTCCTTTTTTTCCTGGGTTGTCAGTTGTTGAGTGATAATACAGACACACCCAGCTGCAATTATGCAAGTGCTGAGTTTTCCACCCACATTTGAGATGACGTTTTTCTTCATTAATTGACTCTTTTATTATCATGAAATATCTCTTTTTCTCACCAATTATATTTCTCACCCTCAAGTCTACTTTGTCTTTTAAGAGTGTGCACGCTATGCTTTCCTATGATTTTGTTTCACAGATAGACAGGTAGATGCATACCTTTGGACTTAAGGGGAAGTTGATTCTTATTTTTACTGCTCTGGCTTCTGTACAGGTATACATTGTGTATTGAAGACACATTCCCTCATGTGCCCCACCCTCCTAAGAAAGTATTCTGGGTATGAATTATCTACGTTTGGTTTTCAACCCAAACTGCCAATTTCTGTTTTTCTCTTGTAGGATTTAATTATTTACCCATTGATTCAAGCCTTTCATGTTAACATTTGTTCTCCATTTATTCTGTACTGTCCTATGTGTTTCTTCTTTGTGTCTCTTCCTTGGATATTTGAATATGCCTTAGTACTTCACGCTAATATTTTTATTGCATGGTTACTTTTGAATTACAGTGGTTGTTGCTGAGTGCATACTGTACACCTTATTTTCACAAACTACATGTGAATGCGTATTGATTTTTTTTAATGATATAAGAATTTCATTGCAGAATACCTCATCTCCAAGCCTTCGGCTTAGTATTATTATTGTCATAGGTTTAATTTGTGCATACATCATAAACCTAATATGCATTGTTAATATTTTTGCTCTAAATAGACAATAACCTTGGAAGGAAGATTTTTTTTCACATTAGAGAGCTGCCTTATTCAAGTATAAAATTCAATACGTGACAACGATACTCTGTATATTTTAAAAGTCTAGAAGGAAAGATTTTTAAATTTTTCATCACAAGGAAATAATAAATGGGAGATTATTATGCTTAACTTGATTTTAAAATTCTAGAACAACATTACATGGCACCCAATTAATATATGTACTTTTTGATATTTTATACATAAGTTAAAATAAAAAGTATTCAGGACATAATTCCCCCAAACCAAATATAATATTCATAATATGCATGTTATTAATAGTTAATTGGATGAATTCTTAAAATTTTACAAATTTTTATTAATTTTTTGTTACATACTTAGACCTAATTATCTTCCCGAAATTTTACTTAATTACTTTTTAATTAATTCTTACTTAATTCTTCAATTAATTTTTTTTCAGAATTTCATGAATGAGTACTGTCATTTCCATCACTCTGTCCTGTGCCCCTTACTCCCTCTCAAATTCATGACCTCTTCCTTAATTATTATTATAACATATACGTGTATATTTCTCTGTATAACCTACTACAGCCATTTAATATTTTTTTTGAATCTATGTGTATTTTGAGCTTACCATTTAGAATTATATAATCTATTAATCTGAGATCTCATACCAGGAGAAAATTAATTCTCTCTCTCTCTCTCTCTCTCTCTCTCTCTTGAGCCATGATTCTCTATAGGTCTTTATTGAGAGGCATGGCCTTGTGAAATTACCCATCCAGGAAGGCATGTTGATTATTATCATTATGTAAGTATTGTTTAGGCAGCCATATCAACAAAATTTCATAGAGGCAGCTTCACTGTCATGTTGGGAAGACATTATCTCTCCACAGGTGCCCTGATCCGTTGGTTTTTACAATCTCCCCAGCCTTCTTCTGTATGCTCCCTGAATCTTAGGTGGCAGAGTTATATTGCAGATGTATCCATCAGAACTGGGCATCCCACGCTCAGCTCTCTTACTCTCTTTGCATTTTGGTCAGTTATAGACCTCTGTGAGTGTCTCCATCTGCTGCAAATGAAACTTCTTTGATGAGGGATGAGAGCTACATATATTTATAGGTAAAAGAGTATTTAGAATATAGTTAGAAATGATATTGGTTTAGGAAAATATCAGTAGTGAATTTTCCTCTATGGTCTTAGTGACAGGTCTACAGTACAAGGTATTAATTCCCTCCTATTGAGAGGGTCTTAAGTCTAATTAGGCTTTGGTTACTATCATGATACAAGCTCCACAAACAAAAGGCATAGTCAAACCCCTGGGAATGGTGGTAATCTTTTGAAATCTCAAAACCTGACTCTCATGACACATTTCCTCCAACAAGGTTATTTCTTCTAATCCTTTCCCTAGAGTTCCACCAATCTGAGACTACATATTCGGACATATGAGCCTATGGAGGTAACTCTCATTCAAATTACCACACTTAAGTACATGAAGCAGCACCATGAATAAGTTTATGCCATTATCACTGGATTGGATTCCTTATGCAAGGATGATTGGTTCTTGGCCTCTTTCTCTGAACCTCTATTGTTCTTCATTGTGCTATGGCAAGTATGCCTCATCTGACATAGCCCTTTGAATTTGGAATTTTTAGCCTCTGAAACTAATCTGTTCCTTACAAACTATTCAGCCTATGATGTCCTAGTATACCAGTAGAAAGTGGACTAACATATACTCACCAACTTTAGGCTTATGGCTTCAGAGGTAAATTTGTAATTTTGTTGTTTTCCTTACAGCCCTTTAAAGACAGTCATGCTTTGTCTTTGTTCTGTTTGTTATTCTTACTATCAATGTTTCATTGCTGAGGTTGGAACCAGGGCCTCACCTGGTCAAAGCAGATGCTTTACCTAGTTGCACCTCTGTCTTTTGTATGTGTGTGTGTGCGCATGGCAAGTTTTGATTTTATTGTTTCCTTATTTGTTTTGATTTTCTGTACATTGTCTTTTTTTTGGCCTATGTCAGTGCTTCTTAGATTTTGTTACTGAGGACCTGCAAGGTGGCTTAATGGATAAAGGCGCTAAGTCTGAGACCTTCATTTGATCCAGGAACACACACAGTAAGAGGAAACTGAATTCTGAAAGTTGTTCTCTAAAGGATGGCTATGGATGACGAACACACACATAAATAAATAAATAAATAAATAATAAATAAATAAATAAAATTTAAAAGAAGATTTTATTCCTAGCTTTCAGTCATTTGGTATGGACGTTCTAAATGTGGGTTCTTTGTGTTTATCTTATTTAGGTTTTGTTGGGCTTGACTAGAGAACCAGAGTTTCCACAAAATTTGTAGATTACTTGTTCAAATCCATTTTCCCATCCCCCCTCTTTCTCTGATATTTTGTTTATGTACAGGCTGTATATAGGGCTTTTCTCCTTCTTGGTCTTTCTGCTTTCATGCTTGTATGATTTCTTTTTTGTCCCATTTCCAGCCCCCTTCCCTATACCTGTGACCTTTAATTACTCTCATTCCATGAGTTGTTGTTTTTTGTTGTTGTTGTTGTTGTTGTTGTTCTAGAAACTAAACTGTCCAGTCCTAGAAATTCTGCCGTTCATTTTATATCTTTAATATATCCCCATGTATTCACATATTCTTTCTTTAAGCCCCTCAGCATATTTGTAACCATTTTGCTGTCTATAACAGCTCTTTTCTGACTTTTTTTTCTGTCATTTCTAGACCTGTCTCACGTTTTCCTGTCTCTTTTGATTTTTCTGGAATGTCTAGCCATATGGGGAGGGGGGAGGAGGTGTTGCCTTCCTTCAGAGTGTGGTGGGTTTATTTTGATAGGCAGGAGATGTGTGGTTCTCTGGATCATTGGACGACATCCCCAGCAGCTTTCAGTGTCCAGTTTATCCCTCGACAGCCTCTGTTGCATCTGATATGAGTGAACAGAACTTAAGCCTATTCTCATCTTGGCTCTGGGGATAGGCAGCTTGTTGGTCCCTGTGCACTTTTCAACATCTCACAGAGAATATGATGCCTTTCCAAGTTCACTCAAAGGAGCTGCCACTCAAAGAAGCTGCCACACTGCCTTTGGGAGTCTTGTCTCTATATTTCTGCTATCTCCAGTGCTCTGCTCATCAAATGTTTTTCTTTATCTGTCATAGACCTGATTGTTTATATTCCATTCTGAGTGAGCTCTATCTTTGCTTCTGTTTTTACCTTCATCTTTATCTAAAAATTGCCTTTATGCTGAAACCCAGGATGACTGTGGGGCTCTCCTCATTACTTCCCTTCCTTCTGAAATTGTACTTCTCTACTGCCTTTTATTTAATGTTTAAGGAGAGCTGTTTCACATATTTCGTTAAGTTTTCTAGTTTTGTGTACATGTTTAGTTGGCAAACACAGGGCTAGTGACCATATCATGGTTGGTAGTAAAAACCAGTTTCCTTGGTTGTTTGAACCCTTTGCTTTTCTCACAGTATCCAAGCTGGAAGTCACTGCTTACAAAAGTCTGCAACTTTCTTCCCTCACCAACACAACTCCTTAACCCTGGCATTGATCCCAAATGGGGAATCCCTCTGTGTGGGGCACATTTTTACTAGCTAGTGCGTATTTTCTGTCAAGAAATAGAAAATAGACAAAGGTCAGACAACATGCAAGTGTAGGGAATAGAGGTGGTCAGCTCTCAGCTAAATGCCACAAAAGTAAGCTCATTGTCCTGTGATATTGTTAACTTCTGGTCTTCTAGTCACATCTTTTCTACAAATTCAGAACATGAAATAATCTGTTTTCACCTTCCTGACTCCAATTCTGTTATCTAGTAAGCATGAAATAAATTTCCTCTGAGATGCAAATGGTTCATAAAACTCAATCTGCTATTTCTGTCGAAAGTCTTAAAAAATCCAAAGCCTTAAATTGAGAGAATGAATTACTAATTGTGGGACTTTGGACATCAGCCAAAAGCATGGAAAAGAAATATGAAAAGATCTGATCCTTACCAGCACCTCTTACATAGGTTGAAATTTGGTTGTTCTTCCAGGCTTCCTATATCCGACCAGAGTGGAAGAGGGAGACAAGAACATATTAACCAAAGTGTGAAAAACAATGATAGATCCTCAGTTTTATCCCTTTAACATATGCATAGCTACCGGGGACTCTGGGTCCAGCCTTCTTTGCTTCCTCCTTCTGCTTTTATCAACTGCAACTAGGGTATCACTCTGAACCCTCAAGTAGTTGTTAGAGGAGATGGTTTGAATCTCATAAGAGACCTTTAAATGAACTATGGGAAGAGTTACAGAGCAGACTCTGAGCAGATGGGTCAGCCATTCTGTGAGAAGCCAATCTTTTCTGATTTAAGGCAGGAAAAATGAAAAAGAAAACTTGTGCATAGAGGTGCAGATGTCTTCTAAATCCTCTATCAAATCAGTCCTAAATACCTGATAATTTAATGAAGGGTTCTGAGATGATGTGGGGAGCTGGGTCATAAAGGAGAACCTGAGGAGTCAGAGTATAGCCACAGACCATTTCTCATACTCTGTCACCTGAATTTTAACTGGAAGGATGGAACTGCTTTACAGCCAGCCCAAGAACACTCATGGCTGGAGTTTCCCAAAAGCTGGACTAGAGTGTTCTCTTTGAAGGTGTATATGTACATGCTCCAAGAATAAAACTGGACTGTGGTTAAACAAGCAAACAGGCTGCACAAGAAGCGGGGTAGGAGTAAAGTCTAAGTCAAGCTGCAGTCAAACAGGCCAACTCAATAAGCTTTCCCAGACACTGTAGGAGAAGCAGTGAAATTGCCACAGTGCTAGCTCAGATTCAGCAAATTTTCTTAGATATCTGTAGATTTAGTCTATAGTCAGCAGAGATAAAAGGAGGCACACGCTTTTTATTTTTAATCCATGATCATTTTGAAATATTTATCAAGAGATGTGTAATTTGGTTGACAAAAAAAGTGATCATGGAAATAATTTTCTTTTTTTGAAAGATCCCAAATATAGATCTTCAAGCATATTCAGGAAATGCTGCTGTCTAACCCTAGCCTAGTCAGCTGGGACCCAGCTTTGAAGAACAGCATCATTAGAATTCCTTGGGTTCTTGTTGACAGGGTTGGATCTAGAGCTTCCTTATGAATCCATAATGTGTTTCCAGTCCACACAGGTGGAAACCATTGAGCTCTGGCCTTCCGATAGTCTTAAAGGCTTTCAGTCTATTATCAGAGCACTACAAAGCAATGAACACCCAGAATTGCAAGTCAGCCTCAGCTAGTGTTAAGCATCTCATTGCCTTAAACAAGGTCAGGAGGGGCTGTGCCTGACAGATACTGAGGGCAAGATATGCTCTTCCTCTGTAGGAGACACTGCTTTTGTTCCCCTTTCAGTCCCATCCCATTCATCACTGTCATAATTACCCTTCTTCAGTGTACACAGCCCTGAGAAGGCTGTAGTGAGTGAGAGCTGCTTCTTATCCCTAATCAAGGACAAGCTTCACGGCCACTCCAGGCCAACTAGATGTATCTCTTTGGTGTTTCAAACACATCCAGAGCCAGCAAGGCCAGTTGTAGAGGAGATCTATTCCCTTTGATGCAGCCTGATCAGAAAAGAGATGCAGTTACTAAATTCAACTACTGTGTCTAACTCTGCTGGGATCTGTATCATTTGTACACCTGATTCCTCAGGATTTTATGGGTTTTATAAAGCTCTAGTATCTTTCCAGTAAATTAGTTTGACTAACTTACCTCAAACTTATATTTCCTACTAAAAATCATATCATTCTTAAAGGAATCCAACCTCATTTAAGACCTACACAATTCTAAGACAGTATTCTAAACACTGTGTGAGGAAAGAAGTACAGAAAAGGACAGAACTATGGCACACCTAAAATGACGGAGAAAGAATGCAAGAAAGTCAAGATGCAGGTGCAGGAGAGGCTGACCGAGCTGTACACTTTTAAATAATATGCTACAGAAGCCTTTCTGTATTCCAAATTTCCTTTCCTAAACATTAGACAGTTCACATCATAATCCAAGAATTTTCGTGTCTAAAACTGAATAATGACAGCCTTGCCAATTTAAAGGAAGCAATAACTTAATAAATAGAATGTTCTCAAATTTAAATTTTCTACCCATAAATTTTTCTCAAATCGTTCTGCTGCTTGTCTTCAAGACAGACAACAAAACAAATGAATAAACAGCAAATGAATATTAATGGCAGAACTCAGAAACATCAGCCCATATTTCCCCCAGAGCTTGCTTTTGAATGCACATGTGTTGTGATTTTATGTTGCCTTCTATAATATAGTTACTCTGCTAGTAAAATTGTCCCTAGTTCAAATGGTGAGAATAACCACATCCATATTTCATAGTATTATGCACACTATGAAAGAACACTAGAATTTTCAAGCTATCTGCTACCCTACAAAGTTAAAGGAAGATCACACTAAAATATTCCCGGCATGATGACAGCCAGGCATTTGGGGTGGTGCTGCTTATATTGCCTTTAGAAAGTTCAATCTTTCCTATAAATCCAAAGCCATCAGATTTTGAGGATAAGGACCTTGGCACTTGCTGGATTCTACAAGAATAATGTCATTTGTCAGCCTAACTGCAAGGCCCAGAATCAGTTTAAGGGGCTTGAAATCTCATTTTAACTCTTGGCCCAGACACCAAGTAAAATGCCCTGGGCCTTGAGAAGGACCAGAGTATGGTGTATTTATTGGCTGAGACTGCAAACCTGGTTATCTTGATGGGAATTTATAGAAAAGAGATAAAGCAAAGCCAGGTTTTGCTGTTGGCCATAGATGTATCAGGCTAATAACATACAAGGTAGTCACCTGGCCTACAGTCCTTAGAGTGGACAGGCAGACTACCTAGCCACTGAGAATTAATATTACAACAATGGACTGTGGATCTTCAACATTCTCCCCAGCCTCCTTTCCAGAAAGAACTACTTCCATTTCACCAACTCTTGCCTCATGGTACCTCTTACACAGATTCACATTGCTTCTGAAATTTCTTGTTCCCTAAAAAACAAGACCATATACATAAACATATATAATTAATAAATATGTGCATACTCATGGAAGTAAACAAATCCAGTCCACTGCCTAGTAACATGCATAAACACACATACACACATAGGCATGCATACATGCACATGTGCACACACAAACACATGTATTTATTGAAAAATATCCTTTGGATCAAGAATGGTAGAAAAAGTATCAGATATAGTTGTGGATAGATAGATAGATAGATACATAGATAGATAGATAGGGAGTTTATTGTCCTGCATAGCAGAACTTTGACTTGGCAAAAGACTTGTTATCTCCTATTTTCCCTAAATTCAGATAAGACTCATCATCTTTAGTTATTACTTGTTGGCTTTTTTTTTTTTTGATTCATTTAATTCAGCATGATAAATTCCACATTTATCTGTTGATTCTCTGTGCTAATTTTCATCAAATCTGTCTTGCTATTACTTTCCAATGTCTACAGAAGCAGTCTCAGATGGAAGCCCTCTAAATTGTAACATTGAATCATATTGAGTCATATTAATTTTTTGATATGAGGAGCTGAGTGTCATGTTCCCTCTGTGAGTCATTCCTTTAAAGGAAAAAGCATCTTTCCTTTCATGGAGTTCTGTTGATTTCCACATTGTCTGAATAATTCTCTATTTTCCAGGTTAATGCCACCCACTGGGTTTGAAATCTACTTCTTTACCATCTATAGATGGAAAGATGGCCAGAGAGCCCTTCTGTCCCTCACTGCTGGTCTTTGTCACCAGGCAATACAACCAGCTCATTTTGTTTACTTCTACCAGCCATTTATATTGAGATGTAATCCTGGATCCAAAAAAGAGAAATACCTGATGTCTCAAATGAGCAATTCACAGTCGATGCTGTGTTGACATGTTCTGTGGGATGTAAAAATCTCTGTTCCAGTGATTTTAGCACCATCAGCATAATTTTTTTCCACTTGGTACAGGTAAATCATGGTTAAATATTGAATCATTTATCAACCAGTGCTTTGTAAGCCAGATCTCATAAAATCTCAGGAATAGATTGTGCTAACAAAGCAGCTAGCAAGCTATGATTATCAATTTTTTTTCCTCCACAATCTGTTCCTCATTTAGAAAGAAAATGCTAAGGAAATTAAAAATTAGTAAATTTTACCCTTTTATTGGTAACAATCTAAGCAAGCATTATATTTTTTTTAGAATAAAAATTTATTTGTGGATTTATAATACAAGGGGCAAATTTAGGAGCTAAAGCTCTTCTAAAAAATGGATTGTCATTCTCTATGAAAGCAACGTATTTCAGAGAATATGCCCATGTTCAGTTCTCAAAATGTTGGCGTAAATCCACAGGAAAAACACACAGAATGCAAAGATTATAGTTCAATGAAGAGTTCAGAAGCAATAGGAAATCCAACTTTTAACTCGTCTTTTAGAAGGAAAAATACACCAAAGTTAATCTCTCTATAATAATATCCATTGGTGTTTAAAATGGTTCCACCAAGAACTATGCTAGGTAGTAGGATGGAATCAAACGGCACCTTCTAAAACCTCAAATCTAGCTTGTTCATGGATTGACTCTGTTTTTGCAGATGGTCTCACAGACAAAACAGTTCAAGAACAGAGGAGATGATAGCTTGCCTCGATGTTTCTGTTCTCCATGTTTAAGTGGCCATAGGTCTGATCATGGAAAAGAAGACCAAAAACTTTGACATATGCAGAGCACAGAAAATTATGCAAAGGGATGACCTGGGATAGAAATTGAAAATAGCCAAAGTAAACAAGTAGTTTAATGTGATTCTTCTCAATCTGAACATTCCTGTTCTCTGAGAAAGGACACATTAAATAATGTTTCTGTGAGACAACAGTTATTCTTTCTATTTAAAGTCATGGAGGTCATTGATATTTCAATGAATGATTACCTAGCAATCAAGGTCGAATAAATAAGTTTCTCATTCTGTAGCCAGAATGCCATGCTTGTTCCTCCTTAACTTTGGAGATTGTTTCAGAAAAGCTAAATATTATACATTGTAGCCAAAGAAAAATGTTTGATCTTAGGCTGTGTGGTGACAGCAAATAATTCTCTAAGCTCCATCCAGACCTAGTACAACCTCCAGGCAAATCTAGAAGCATGGAATATACTTGTTATAAGAAGAGTTTGTAGGCATAAGAAGCAGACAGAAGTGATCTGGAACTGTAAAAAGGCCAGAGGGTCAACATAAAGAGAAAGGCTACATCAATATGGACTGTTGTATTTGAGCCAAGAAAGTAGGTTCCCCTAAAAGATGATAAAGTACGGAAAAAACACCAGTGTTTCTCTCAGCAAAACCACAAGCTCCTAGCAGGCTAGAAGTCTGCAGGAGAGATAAGGGGACACAGACACAGGTTGAACAGTCAGAAGTTGCAGCTCAGGGTCAGGTTTCCCAACAGACTCTCTCATCTCAGCTAGAGTCAACATTCTGGAAAAATCAAAGAACCAAAACAAACAACCATGTTCTTGGCACTCCGAACTTGCCTTAGGCAAATCTCATAAGAAGCTTTTGAAAGGCATCTCACACAGTGTACCTGAAGTCAAGATCTAGTCCAAAGTCCAAAAAAGCCAGGGAGCTATAGAAGGGTAAAGGTCTGATGAGTCATCAGGGTTAAGAACATAAGGTTTAGAAAGTAAGAAGGTAATACTATTTTTAAGGTAGGGAAAACATCTGGAATCCCATTGCATTGAATCAGCTCTGCCAGCTCTTGTATAACAATATTCTCAGAGCTGAAGCCGTCCATCCAGTAGGAAACTCCTCAAGGCTCAGAATATGTTAAAGGGAGATTGTTCATTACATAAGAGTAATGGCTTTGTAAGCATGAAGACCTGATTTCTGAAGCCTAGATCACATGTAGAAAGACAAGCACAGCTATATGTGTCTAGAACCTCAGCATTAGAGGATCAAAGACAAACAGATCCAAAGAGTCTGCTGGTTAGTTAGACTAGCTGACATACAAAGCTTCTGATTCAGTGAGAAACCATGTTTCAAGGGAATATGGTGGAGAGACATAGAGAAAGATACCAGATATACTACTTGAACCTCTGCATGCATGTACACTGAGCCTCACACTGGCACACCCAGTTGTGGGAACCTGAAAGGTAGTCTGGTTCCCGGTTGAGCTAAGGCTTGAAACCCCAGAGATCTTGAAGGGATATAGGTGTTTCTACTGTTCCTGGGCACCAGGTCCCTGTCACTAGTCACAGACCTCCATAGATTTGTGACCATCAGTCACTTATAGGCAATGCCCCAAGCCCCTCCAATTGTAGGCTCAAGACAGATCTCCATTTTAATGAGGTACCTAAAGGCCTGGAGAACTTAGCCAGTAATCTTTCCTTCCCAGACACTCCTCCCTGCAAAAGGTATTTAATCTCAGGCCCATCCTGAGAAGTGGGGTATGGTTTTACTGATCCACTTTCCGCCATGACAGTAAATGCCTTAAAACCATGGACTGCCTCTTTTCATCAGGGTCTGCCGTGGGGAGCCATGGAGAAGGTCTTTGCCTATAGAGCCACTGTCTATTCTCCTGTCAAAGGCCTTTCTGTGCTCCCAGCCAAGGCTGTCACCAAGCCAAGTCAAGCCCAAGCCAAGGACTTTCTCCCTGAGGGACCATCTGGAGCTTCCTACCCCCTTACCCCCACACCGGGCCCCAGGCTAGATCCAGTCCATGGGCCCTCACTCTGTTCTCTGTTCTCAGATCTTCTGCAGCTTCCAGTGTTGCCTGGGTGTCCGAGGCCTGAGAATCAGACTGCCCAGGGACCCCCGAGCCAGCTTTGACTATCCCACACCTCAAACTGTGCTTCCCCACCCCTGGGGTGGTGTCCCAGGGCTTCCCTATGGCCCAGTCAACTTTCCATGTCCTGCCTCTCTGAGCAGCCAAGCCCTGTGACAGAGCAAATGCGGGACCCATAACCCTACACCCGGTGCCTGCATTTCACATACATATGCCACACATAAACATATACAACATTCACATATAACCTGTGCACATCATACTGAATGCTTTTTAACTGTCTCCAGATGACTCATAACACTAAGGAGATAGAAATTCTATGTAGACAATTGTAATGCTCTGTTGTTTAAAGGAAATAACACGAAAACTATCTGTGCATGTTCAATCTAGGCATGATTTTACTTTTTAAGTATGTTTAATCTGTGTTCTGTTGACTCTGAGGACATTGAACGAGCCAGTGCCAAGGGCCAACTGTACTTTGATGTTAAGATGGCAAGAAAGGTGAGGGAATGCTGTAAGCTACACGTTAATCAAAAATATATGCATGAATTGAACAAGAAGGCAGTTAAATTATAAGATGTCCAGTTAGATCTAAATATTGGACAAATGACAAGTAAGTTTTAGCCTCAATATTTCTCATGAAATATTTGAGAATACTATGAATCTGTGGCTTTCTTAAAGCAAATGTTTCTGTATTTTATTTGTTGAATCTGGCAGCATTATGCTCAGTGTTGTTGGGAGATTAAAGTTTCTACCTCACTGGCCAGGCTCTGTTACATTGAAACCACTTGCTTCAAAGGAAGTCTAGGAAGTATAGTCTGTTAGCATAGCAAACAGCTGGCTACCTAGAACATGAATTGGCTGAATTCATTTACTTATACCTAGAGCATACTCCCTAGCCCATAGAATAATTTCTTATTCATATTTGCAAGCAGAGTGGAGACATAGTGGGCTCCTACTCAGAAAGATAGCAGGAATCAGTCTGACCACTCTCTCATACAATGGACAGGTTCTTTGCTCAGTGCTGGTTCTTCCTGGAAGGCCGCTGTTTCTTTCTAAAGATGCAGGCTGGGCCACTGATGGTTGTTAGTTTTGTGCTCCCAAATGTCCTCACAGGTGAAGAGCTAGGACTGCTGGGTATTCCTGAGGGGACCATTTTGAATAGTGTGTCATTTGACTCCGCTTGGGGAAGCTAGAGAAGCCTCTGTGTACTTTAGACATTCTTCACTCTATCTCCCCTCAGAAGATAACTCAGTGTCAAACTTATTAAAGCTCATTGAAGCTCTGCAACCTGCTGAAACATCCCGGCATTATAGACAGCCTCTTGTTTTCCACCACAGGAGCCCAGGGCTCAAGGGTCTCATGTGATTTCATTCAATTTTCTTTATCTGCTTGGAGACATTGCAAAATTATTGCCTTCATTTTTTAATCTCTTTTGTTTCTCCTGTCTATTCTTCTAACTTCCATTTCCTTTGTTTACAGATATTACCAACAAAGAGGTGGCAAGACTAATACCCCCACCCTCACATTAAGTCAAAGAGGTTTGGAGGTCAGAGGCCACCTCTGTGTCACAGGTGTCTCACACAGAGCTGTTCTTTGCTATGACAGATACCCTGTGAAACAGCAGTCCAAGGAAGAGCTGCTTGCTTCTCTGGAAAAACACAGATGGAATTCATGATTCCAGAAGGAACCAAACTAGGCAATTAGAAGAAATACATGTTCTTAAATGACACTTTACTCTTTGTCTCTGGAAAATGTAGGCTCTAACAGTATATTACCTTTATATTATTCTAGAGAATTTAGCCATAACTACTTTTGAAGGCAAACCAAACATAGGTTGAAAAAAAAAAAAAAACAAATAACAACAACGACAAAAACCACCCTGTCTTCCTCACATACTACATCAGAAGAAAACTTATTCACTTCCTGATAATATCATGAAAAACTCAATAAGAATGCAACTCCAGCAGCCAATATTAGCATCAGGTAAAGAACATGGCCACACTGTGTGTTAATAAAAGCTCCCTGGGGTTCTGTTAGGTGAAAGCAAGAGGAATGGGCTACAATCAACTTCCTTGGAACAGTTTCTAGAAATTTTCATGTCTAAGTCACCTTAAGTTCTTAGGTGAACCCTACCAGTACTTAATTTTGTATGTTGTATAGGGTGGTACCTCAACAGGGGTGGATATTTTAGCTCATTTTTTGGAGTGATTGCCTAGCATGCATGAGATGCTGGGTTTAATATCCAACATTACATAAACTAGATATGGTGGTAAATGTTTGCCAGGTAGAGTCAAGTGGATCAAAAATTCAAGGTCATGCTTATCTATGTTTTAAGTTGAGGTCAGCCTGGGCTACATGAAGCCTGTCTTAAAAAGAAAGAAAAGAACTTGAGTAAAGAGAAGAGAAATGAAGAGGCAGGTTCTAATTCTGGGTCATGACTCTTCTACTCTAGACCAATGGCCAGGAGAAGACTTCCTATTGTGATGAGGTCCTGTCTTTCCAATCAGTCCACAACTTCCATAAGGATGAGTAGAAGCTATTGAGTGATGAATCAGAAAAGAAAACTAGCTACATGTGCTGTGCTGTGCTGTGCTGTGTTGTTCTGTGCTGTGCTGCTCACTGAAACACTGCAGTTGAATGTAGGAAACACTCATAATGTCTTAGATCCCAAAATAAATAAATAAATAAATAAATAAATAGAACTAAAAAACCAAAAACATGGCTTAGCAGCAGTTTTAAGGTCAACTTTGATTAAGAGGTGACACAAAAACACAGACTTATACTTTGTTATTTGAGATCAAATGTTTCTGCCTTCCTTCTTTCAATGTCTTCTGTTTCTGTCTCCTCAGAAAATAAGTCAATGTTTGGAAGAGAAAGAGCTTTATAAACAATCTATCCTTTTATTTGGATAAATAAGTGTGCAAAGGAAAAGGTTTTGTTCTTCCACAAAAGGAATTCCTGCACTGAAAATGCATACAAATGATTACAGCTGTCTCTATCATAACTTAGAGAAAATGCAGATGGCATAAAATAATACTCACAAATGACTAATAGAATTTTAATAGCTACAAGAAAGAAGAGGAAATGAAGGCACTGCATCTATTGAGGATGTAGAAAGACTGAACTGGTCCCAGGAAGCATCTAAAGTAGAGCAACTACAATTCTTGGGCTCAGAAGCACACTCCCTGGTGCATTGATTTATGTGAGGATTAGATAGCAATCATAGTCTCTAAAGTAGCCTTCAAGGCATGTGCATAAAGTATGATATTTTCAATATGCAAATGCCATGTATGATGAATGAAAGACTCCAATGTCTCGAGGACACCCAGATGCTAACCGGCCACTGCTGCCATGCTGCATATGGAAGAGAACTTGGAGCTAAAAAATTTTTTATAGCTAATTGATTTTTTAATAACATGGTTTTGAGTCTAAATACCAGCCAATAAAGCATAAGTCATTCTACTCATGTTAGCTTTGTGCAATTCTAAATGTTTCCTTGGGATAGTGACTGTCAGCACTGGGGATGCATGGCCAATCTCTGCACATACATCACATAAAGGCAAAGCCACAGTGCACACAAAGGTTGAACACTAAGGCTTAAGTCCAAACATATCACACTAAGAAATGTGCTTCAGAGGAGATGGTGGAGGATACACCTGTGTCTTCATCCAAAGCTGACAGTTAAGTTAGATATCTAGAAGACTCTTAAGAGAAACAAGGGCAGTGATGCACTGAAGTTCCATAAAAAAGAAATGTCAATGTCTAGAGCATTGGATCAAGAACTGAAGGTATTATGGAAGAAATCAAATCACCAGGTAAGGAGGATGGAACATGTCCTAAGCAGAATTCTAAGATCAGAAGTCATCCAACATAGGGCTGTGAGAGCAGCCTATAGATATAGGATCTTCCCCCTTTTCCTGCTGGAAGGGATCATACAGCAACCAAATTTCAACTGTGAAAAAACAACATACGGATGAGATATGACAATTGTGGCTTTTGTGCTTGGTGAAATGATGTGTAGGATATGGCTTCATGAGGCAAAGGACAATGATTGTTTTCTGCTGGACTTGAGCAGAAAGGAAAACAACACTGTCTCATGGGAAGAAAAGGAATAGGGATTTGGGGCAGACCACTGGTTTTCAAATTTACATATAACTGAACTTGAATTCTGGTTTCTTTGTAGTCATGTGATTATTCATCTCATTTCCCAGTTATCTAAAGTCATCTGGAGTTGTTTCACCCACTCAAGGAATATTGCACAAAGTAAAAGCAAGAACACAAGCCAAGTACTCAGTACAGTTTGAATATTCACTAAAGGCAAATGATTACACATAGTACATATTCTGTTGGGAGCCGCCTGAGCACCCACATCCGCCATTACAAGATGGCGCCTACATTCGGCCGAGGACAAGTTGTAAACAGGCTAGTGCGCATGCACCTGGTAATTTTCCACTTCAGAATCTCAGCCTCTCTCGTGGCGGCATCTGGCCTGGTGTGCGGGAGCCAATGGGGAAGCTCCATGTCCCAGGCAAGTGCTGTGACCCATAAAAAGGGCGAGTGTTCTATTGTTCTGGGTCTCCATTCGTGGCAAGCTTATGCTCTCCCTCTCAAGATGCATTAAAGCTTTACTGCAGAAGGATCCTATGTGTGCTGCATCGTTCTTGCTGGCGAGACCGTAGCGCGGGACATCTGGTGCCGAAACCCGGGAAACTTTGTCATCATCAAGCACCTTTGGAGACCCCCTGGAAACAGGGAGGATTCAGAACTGCAGGGAGGTAGGTTCGGATAGGCATGTTGACCCTGGATCTTGATTTGGGGTTGCCCCCTTTTTGGTCTAACGCTGTTGAAGTTTTGCTAATTGTGTTAAGTGCCCTCATTTTGGTTTTACTGTCTTTGTATTGCGGCGAACAAGGTAGGGCCTGTGTAGATGCTGTAAGGGAGGGGCAAATCACCCCTGATAGGGTCCAGGACACCATGTCAGAAACCGGACGGAGTGAGAGGAGGGGTACCCAAAATCTTAGCAAGGGAAATGGACCTCCTGGTAAGTCTAAGGACGAGGGAGAGATTAAAGACAAAGTAGAGTACAGCCAAATTAAAGACCTGGCTGAAGCGGTTCAAAAGTATGGGGTAAATGCTAATTTTACTATAGTAATGTTAGAGAGATTTGCCGGGGCGTCCATGACTCCCGCCGATTGGCAGATGCTGGCCAAGGCTGTGCTCCCTACAATGGGCCAATATATGGAGTGGAAGGCTTTATGGCATGAAGCTGCACAAGCTCAAGCCAGAGCCAATGCTACAGCACTGACCCCTAGACAGAGAGATTGGACCTTTGATATGTTAACTGGCCAAGGTCCTTTTGCGGCAGATCAGACCGTATTCAGGCAGAAAGGAGACTTTGGTATCTCTGCCATTATCATAGGTGTGGTGGCAGCGGCTGCGGTTACAGGGGCCATCACTGCGTCGGCCCTTGCGCTCTCTGGAACGATGCAGACCTCCAATACCATTAATGAGTTGTCTGCAGCTGCCACCTTAGCTCTAGACAGACAGGTATCCGCCAATACTCAAGTCCAGAGGGACCTAATGCTGGTTAACCAGCGCATTGATCTTAATCAAGAACAACTGGATGTCCTTTGACAGCTAGCGCAATTGGGCTGTGAACAAAAGTTGCCAGGACTCTGTGTTACTTCCATACAATATGATAGATTTACAAAAGCAGCTAACCTGTCTAAAAGTCTTTCACAGTATATGTTACAGAATTGGACCCTTAAATTTGATGACACCCTGCGGGAACTGCGGACAGCAATTATTCAGATAAACTCCACCCATCTTGACCTGTCCTTGACCCGAGGGCCTCTCTTCATGGATTTCCTCGGCAATTTCTTATTTCAAGGAATGGGTGGGGGTGGGATTGTTTGGAGCAGTGCTTTGCTGTGGGTTGGTGTTCCTCCTATGGCTCATCTGCAAACTCAGGGCCCAGACTAAAAGAGACAAGGTGGTTTGTTGCCTTAGAACAAAGAGCCCCAGCCGGTGTTTGGCTGTCCATGCTTAAACAATAGCGGTAGGTCGCCAGCCAGACAGTTCTTGCACACCCGCGAGTCTAGTCTCATTGCACTGGGTAGAATGTTTGGTCTGAGCAGCTCTTGAGGGATGTCGAGCAAAGCATCGCACAAGGCGGCCATCGTTGTGGGCCACCTTGGGAGATATGTCATCTGCATGAGGGTTGAGTGCCCTAGTTTCCCTCCCTCTAAAAAACGGCACTGGGCGGGTCAGGAAAACCTCGGGCGCGCATGAGCTTAGGGGTCGTCTCCTGTACAAGGCCCAAGCTTTTGGTCAGGGGATTTGACCTCTGTCTCCACCCTCTTAAGAGTGTCCTACTTTGCTTACAGAAATAAAAAGGGGGAGATGTTGGGAGCCGCCTGAGCACCCACATCCGCCATTACAAGATGGCGCCTACATTCGGCCGAGGACAAGTTGTAAACAGGCTAGTGCACATGCACCTGGTAATTTTCCACTTCAGAATCTCAGCCTCTCTCGTGGCGGCATCTGGCCTGGTGTGCGGGAGCCAATGGGGAAGCTCCATGTCCCAGGCAAGCGCTGTGACCCATATAAAGGGCGAGTGTTCTATTGTTCTGGGTCTCCACTCGTGGCAAGCTTATGCTCTCCCTCTCAAGATGCATTAAAGCTTTACTGCAGAAGGATCCTATGTGTGCCGCGTCGTTCTTGCTGGCGAGACCGTAGCGCGGGACAATATTCAACAATACTGAGGGTTTCATGGATCCATTTTTCACGAGTCACAGCATCAGAGTGCTACAAAATCATAGAGTGATCATTGGAAGGAGATACTTTCAATCTAGACTCAACAGAAACTTCCTTTGGCTGGATGTCAGATAGAGTGTTCTCAGTTACAGAGGGCCTTGAGTTGATGTTAATAAGACTCAGATTTTAAATCTCCAAATCTGACCCTTGTTGTATTAAGTCTCTTAAACTGAGAGAATCTGAGAAGCCCACATAAACAGGAAGTCTTTGTGGAAAGTCTGAGAAATGTACATAAACATAAAGTTCTTGTGGACTTTTTTCTTGTTCCCCAAATCATGACATATAATCTAGAAGCATTTCAGATCTTCTCCAGTAGTGTGTCATAAGTTCCTTCCACTGAGAAAGATGCCCTCATCTTCTGGAGGGAAGAGGCATTCTTTCTCTGCACACTACATGTCCAGAAATTAATTTGAGTGGGTCTTGATGAGCTTTTTATGCTATCCTCCTCTTCCAGTAATTTTTCTCCACTTCTGAAGGAAAGGCATGAAGATATTTAAGTGAAATTGTCTCTACGGTTTTCATTTACCTTGGAAGGCTCCTGTAGTCCAAAAGACTTGCATTAAATAAATTTATATGGTCTTTTGCTTGTTAATTTGTGTTAGAAGGTTTTCCTTATGATCTAGGCAGGATCTCTAAGAGGACTGGGGACTAGAAACCATGAGAAATGACTAGTTTCCAAGCCAGACTACTACTAGCCTGTCACAGAATGACATGTGAGTTGCCAAAACTAGTATTAACTGCAATCACTATCATAGCTATAGTAGAGGACATGCACTCCAGGAACCGAGATGCTCAGTGTGAGACACTGTCACCGAATGAGCATCAGCCATCACGAAAGGCTTGGTTTTGGGAAAATGGGAAGTGTGCAAATCTGAAGAACTTAGTCTCTACACACCCAGTCAGTGGTAGTCCCTTTTTAAGAAACTGTGGAGGCCTGTGTCCCAGTTCTAGAAGCTAATCCCGGTCCAGAGTGGACAGCTGCCAGTCCTGGCTGAAGAGCCAGTTGACTGTGTAACATCAGTCATTGAGTGCCACAGAGAACAAGCAGGAGAAATGACAGGCTCCTGTATCAGTAGCTCTTGCTTAAACAAGAATAAAGTGAAGTATCCTGACATATTCTTAGAGTGCTGTGCAGCTAGCTGGGAAGACCATGGAGACAGACCCAGTCAAATTGAGAACGTCTTCACAAAATATACTTCCATGGACCCACTGACTTACCCAAATGTGCAGGCAACTTCCAGAGATCTCCCTAATACGTATTTTCTGAGTGTGTGAGCATGAGAGTGTGGTGTCACCAACAATGCCTGAGGCTGTGCTACAGTCTGGAAACATTTGTTTTGTTATTTTCTATTTGAAACAATGGTTGTTATTAGCTGGAGTTGCAGAAAATATGAGAAGAAGAGCATATTCTCTGATGGAGCTCTGTCACCAGAGAGTTAAGCTGAGGAAACGACCTTCTGCAGCGGCACTCACATCCTTAGAGTGAGCTCATCAACTCTCTTGACTGATAATGATGCTGACCCAAGACCGCTTTTTCTTTTTTCTTTTTTTAATCTTCCCAAATGGTTCATTCAATCAACCACAAATTTGATTAACTTTTGATTTTTTTATTGAATTATCTAAATCTGCATAACAGTGATGTAACTATATGCAGAGTCTTCCTGGCTGTGTGAGTGAAGGAACATGCATTCTTCTATGAGAAAAGGAGAAGAACAAATTGAGATTCCAGCAGACACTGGGCTTTTGCTTTTGTCTGTTTGTTTTATTTTTTTAAGTTTTTAAATGGAAAATAGTGAAATATATGTGTGACCACAATTTTTTTTAAATCCTATAGGAAGAAGAGTGTTCTCTTTGACTAAGCTTTGGAGACCAATATATACATAATGTAGACTGTAGGAAAGCTCTGTGAAGAAGCCACACTATGTAGACAGACCTGAAAGCCCCAACTTAGTTGACAGAGGGTAGGTATTTTCATTTCATGCATTTTATTTTGTTTATTTATTTACTTCAGTGTCTCTAAAGTAGGTCCTTTTTTCTGGTGGCATTTTTCTTATTTAAAACATGGTTTTGGATGGCATGCAGAGTAACAGGCTTCATCATGAAATTTATGTACACACATAGCATTGTACGTGCTCATAGTCCCCCTCCCCACTTTTCTGTCCTCTCCATGACTGTGAATCTATTGTATGAATATATTATATATTTAAATGTGTATCTGCATGAGATTGTTAAAGCATATAACATTCTGTCTTTCTTAACTCTTTACCACCCTCCTTTGTTGGCATCTACATTTTTAATAAGCTCTCAGGGTGATTTCTGATGCAGAAGAGTAGCAAGTCTCATATACAAGTACACACCCACAATGGGCAGACATCCATCAGTATATGAGTGGCTAGATAGCTGATAGATAATGACAGAGATGTATAGATGGTAGATATAGATATATATATATACATGCATTAGAAAACATCAAAGGACAAAAATGACCATTCTACTCTCCTACATCAGCCTTGCTCAACGTTTTGGGAGATTTACTACCAGACCTGTTTCCCTTATTTCATAGATTCTTGCAATTTTATAAACACACATACAGCTCCATGCTTATTAGCCATGAGATTTTAGATGGAACTTTAGGAGGCATTTTTAGGCCTTTACGTCCTTGGTCTACCTGCCAGCTAGAAGCATCTCTCTCCCATATAACAGGTGGAAAAACATCCTCCTCTGGGGTTCAGCACTGGGTGCCGGCCGTTGTATTGACTCAGTTGGTCTCTGGTTGAGAGTCACATCCTAATTAGAAAGGCTTGAACTTCAAGCAGTAGTGTGAGCGTGAGGTGCAGATATCGGCTCGTATGTATCCCTAGCTTCCACCTTAACATCTGTGTTTATAGACAGGGAAGCAGTGAAGCACAGCTTGGAACCCACGCCTTCCAAGAGCTCATGAATCTCTCCCTTTCACGTACACCGCAGGGATATTAAACACATTATTCTGTTTTGATTGAACACCAGTAAAATTAAATCCCATATTTCCATCTGCAGCGCCATGCCAGGACCACTGCCTATGGAACAGGGAGAGCAGCAGCGGAGGAGGGAGCTCATCAGAATACCCAGGCACAGTCACTTTCTCCGGATTTTTTTTCCTTCCTTGGCATAAATCTCAACATCTGCTCTGTCTTCACCTCCCAGACACCCTGACAGGTGTAGTCATCTTTAAAGTGCCACTAGGAAGGCAACATATGGGCGGTTGACAGTGAATAAAAGAGAGAGCCATGACTAGTGGGGGCGGGGCTCTGCCTTTGATCTCTCAGCCTTGTAACTATTTGTTAAGTGAGCTTTGCTTTCCACTGGCCTGATCCACCTCTCACTGTCCCATTGACATGCCTGGCACAGAATTCTGATTTCACTCTTGCCTTTTCCAGCTGTTTCGCACCATTTAGCCTCCTCCCTGTGTCTTGCCCCCCAGGGAGAGGAAAGTTAAATGATGTTAATCTGCCAAATATTTCTGATCATTAGGAAGCCATCAAAATCAACATAACCATCAGAGGAAATTAATTGTTAAAAAGACAGGGTTTGAGGGGATCGTAAGGGTAGGGGAGAAGAGGTAGGCAGAAGGGTGCTTAGTTTCTCCTGTGTGGTTGAGAGCAGGTTGTATGCAGCTGGAGGACGCTATAACAGGAGCAGCCCCGCTCTCCCACACTTAATGAGGAGAACAGCCCCAGAATATCAAGTGGAGGCTTGATGAAGACCAGCAAGGGACTTGCTTGATTGCGCCTCTCTCCTTCCCCATCCTCTGGGGGGATTTTTGGTTATTTTTTAATTCCAGTTCAAAATAGAGGTTGAGGAAGAAAGAAGCCCCCGCAGGCCTCCTGCAGGAAAAACCATTAATAATTAATACCCAATAATAATCAAATCCATGGGAGACTCGTTACAAGGAAAGTCCTGACAGACGGCGATGGATGCCAGAGCTTTATGTCTTCTTCAGCACGCAGGGGCTGCTCAGTGGGGATTTGAGCGCACTTTCGCAGTGACAACGAAAGGATAAATAGCAGGTTTGCTCACGGAAGAGGCCGATTCATCCCTATAGGGTTTTTTTTCATTTTAGGTTTATGGCTTAGTGGGGAATTTCTCTTTAATTGGGATTGTAATATACCGATGGAACCTGTCGACATTTACAAGAGAGATGGGAGGGTAATTCCTCCTAACTTGTTTGTTGTTATTACAACAGTGGCTCCTTTAGGATGCTCTGTGTAAAAGAAGTGACAATTGGGTTGATCAGAGACAAAGAAAACTGGGGAGGGAGAAAGGAGCCTACCAGCCACACTGCCAACCATAAGACATACCTGGAGCTACTGAGGGTTGGCAACTCGGATTCCTGCGTGTTTAAGAAAGGCTCCTCCTCATCTCTGACAAGCCTTTCAATGGGGACGGTTTCATATAACCCTCACCGACACCCTGGCAAAATGTGTGTCAGCCCAATTTTCTGAATGAAGAAACCAAGAGAAGTTAGGCTATTCCTCCCAAGGTCCTTAATAATGGACAGGGTTGGGATTCCATCCCAGGAGAGCTGCCTGGGAAGGCAGTTCTAACTGGCTTACCTTTATAGATGGGGAGAAATATGCCTGTTCACAAAGGAGAACAGGATAGGAGTCTTGGAAACCTGGTTTTCCTAGACACAGGGGTATCTAGTCGACCATTGTTTTGTAAAGTAAATGAAATATGGCCATTTTGGCAGGAATAAAGATTTCTAAAGGTACCTGTGCCCCCTTTCTTGTGACCATCAGGCTATGAAGACAATGGACCACTAAGGAACTGGTATTTCCCAGGAGCTAGAAGAAGGTAGAGGCTAAAGCCTGATGCTAACCAGAGGAGGACCTTGCTCTAGACTGACATGTCACAGTTTGACAGCTTTTCAGAATAGCTTGCAGAAGAGCTGAGCCCACAGTGATGATGGGTGGACCCACACCTTGTCCTATTTTTATTTCCGTAAGGACCCCAAAAAATTGACTTTGGGGGGGCGTCACTGGACACACACACATCCCCACCCTCAGTGTCTCTTCTCCCCTCCCTGTCTTCTGCAGCTGAGGCTGTGTTATTATCCTCTTTGGGGAATTTTTGCTACTTATCCATGTTTCTATAATCAACATATGTTATTGTTTTTACTTTCTGTCTACAGACTTTATTTGTGTATGCTTTTTGTAGGTAACCTGTGTATATTTGTAAGCAATTTGCTTTCCTTCATAGACTTTTTTTTTTTTTTTTTGGTTAATTCAGGTCACTAGGGAAACATTTATTTTATTATTTGCCAGGAATTCCATTGTGTGGTGAAACTACAGTGCTATTATTTTATTTTGTTGGTTTTATTTAAGTTCACTTCAATTTTGCTGTCAAAACCAATCCGGTAATAGGCATTAATATACACATCTAGGTAGTATATGTGCAAGACACCTTGTGGAGGGTAGCCCTGGGCTACCAGGAATTGCTGTCCTTGGCTGCATGAAGAATACCAAACTACCTTCCAAACTGCCAATTCATACTCACCATCACAGACTGATAATTCACATGTCCCTGAGCCATGGTTTTAATTTGCACTTCTGCTTCTCATTAGATTCTTTAATGCAAACAACGCTCAACATTTTATAATGTTTGTCATTCATAGTTCTGTTTATTCAAGTTCAAATATGTCTACTATTTTCTATTGAATTTTTTTATTCTAGAAAATGTGTATTCTAGTCAATACTCTTTGTATATACATATAGTTCTACTTTATTTATATTATTTTTGGTTGTATAGAACAAAGTTTTAATTTTAGCAGCCTAATCTCACCTTCAGTTTGCTTTATGCTAAATTCTTCTCTTCTTCTTCTTCTTCTTCTTCTTCTTCTTCTTCTTCTTCTTCTCCTCCTCCTCCTCCTCCTCCTCCTCCTCCTCCTCCTCCTCCTCCTCTTCCTCCTCCTCCTCTTCCTCCTCCTTCTGCACATTTATAGTGATTTTTTTTATTTTCTTCTGAAAATGAATTTTGATTTTGTGTTTAAGTTTTAAGTGTATGGGAACTTGGATTTTTACAAATGGGGTGGGCTTGGGTATCATTTGATTTCTTTTGAAACATGGTATTAGCAATCCTGCATTATCTGTTGTTTCTGCTGTTTCCACTGGTGTAAAATGCAGCCTGTCCCAGACTTCACCCCCATCAAGCACCTGTCTCCTGATGTGGCATGCTGGTTCCTGGGTGCTTCTGACCACCACTGGGCTAAGGCCTCACTCTCTGAATCTCCCCGTGTACATTGGTGAACATGTGCAAGGAGCTGGCTTTGTCAGATCACTTCTAACATTTTACTTGATCAACTTCCAAAAGAAAAACTTTCTTTTATCACCAAGTTACCTTGAAATTTTCTTTTTATTAGAGAATTTTGACCTTCACACAACAGCTTGCTTATTACATTTTTTCTCATTGCTAACCTCCCTTGTCATGCTCTTTGTTGTATTTTGCCTTTTACAATTTTCATTTTCTGTTTACTGATAAGATTTAAGGGCATTTCCCCCAATTTGAGGTATAACTTGCATTGGTCAGAGCCTCCACCTTAACCCTGCAGCACTTAGTGTTCAAGTATAAAGTACTTTCCCCACCCTACCTACTCCCCTCCTGAGTCCAACCCAGGAAGTCTCCCACCTGCTTCTGAAACTATTACAGGATAACTTTTCTAGAATTTCCAATGAGTAACACTGTGCATATATAAAAGCACTTTATTCATAAAAGTAGTTGTATTTGTTTCATTTCCAGCATGCAATTGACTCACATTTTTCTTTGCCTGTAAGACCATTACAGAAAACCACAACCGGCCAAGGAGAGCAACTTTCATATGGTACCGGCCCCAATGGATTTACCTGTGTTAGGGAACATCCAAGAAGGTTGTCAGGGGAAATAAATTTGTTAGAGGGATTATTAACGCCATGGACAGACAGATGACAGTGTGGTGGGGGTTTGGAAGAAAGGAATAAGAACTCTTAAAGAGGAAGTGGGGTATCTTCTTACAGCTCTCTGAGTATGAGGGTGGTTGTATGCAGGAACTTTCAGATAGACTCTGATTCCCTGACAATAACACAGGAAGGATGTGGGGAGCAGGATATGTAGCCAGCAATAACCCCTTAGATGCAACCTCACTCCCACAGGTGAGAACTCCTGGCACCTGGACATGTTAGCTAGAGGTTCACAGACAGTACCCTCAGTAGGAAGTCTGTTAATGTCTGTGAGAAGAGAAGGGCTGCCACAGCAGAGTGGTCTGAATTCTAACATTCCATTCTTAAATCGACATCCATGGAATCAGATTAATCAATCATGAAGCATTATCCTTCTTATATATTATTAGATTCAGCGGCTAAATTTTAAGAATGCTGGTATCTATCTGGGCAAAGGAAGAAGACACCTATTGTCCCAGCACTTGAATGGTTGAGGCAAGATGATTAAGACCATCCTGGATCGTGCAGTGAGATCCTGCTCCTGCAACTGGATCAACCTATATTAATGAGCAGTGGAGCTCACTGTGGTCACTGTGTGTCTTTGTCTGATTTCGTAGCAGAGTAGTGTGGAGAAATAAATTGGGAAGGACTCCTTCACTTTCTAAAAGTTAAGTTTTAATACTGATAGTATCTCTACCTTACATGTTTGATAGAATTACAGGTGAATCCACTTAGAATGGTAGTTTTCTTAGGAAAACTTAAACTATAACATTAATGAGTTTGTGTATATATATATACATATATATATCAATTATATATATATCAATGTTATATAGATGCATATTTAAAATATCACTAATGATTGATGAATTATTGTACAATGTATATTATTACATATGTATTACTAATCTGATACATTATCGTCTCCTGAGTCAGTCTTGGTGACATTTATCAAGTACTTTGTATATTGATTTATTATATTTTCTTACTCTCTCATAAGTTGCTTGCTGTATTTCTTCATATCTGTAGGCTTGTAGTGATTTCTCTTTCATTCCAATTTTTGTAATCTTATTTAAGTCATGATGGGGCAATATTTTTTATTATATTTTCTACATGCCTACTGACTGCTATCAATTTTCCAACTGCAGTTTGTAAGTTTGTCTAGCATTATATAACTTACTTAATATATCTTGAATTTGTTATTAATATGTGTTTCTTTAAAGCTACCATATTGCTTCCATGACTTTTTAATCATTATTGAATGCCCCCGCTTACTTTGGTAATAAGAAAATAAGAATGGCCTTAAGTATCTATGAGTTTGGTATCTATAGATCTCCACAAGCTTGGGTTGAAAGTGTGTTGTTTTTTTAGGTAGCATCTGTACTATACACAAACAATATTTTCTTTTTACTCCTTCAACAATACAGTGTGATAACTTCTTATACAGCATTTACATTGTGCTATGTCTTATCAGTAATCTAGAGGTTATTGAAAGCTTGTAAAATGGGAAGGGACATAGGTTATAATCAAATGCTGTGCCATTTTATCTGAGACACAGAGGCTATGTGTGCTCTAGAGTCTCCACAGACACTGAGTCACAGCTGTGTCCTTGTTATGAGGGCAACTGACTGTCTGATAGCACCCTAAACTTCTTTTGTTGAATGTCTCAGAACAGCCCTGTCTGCGTGTGTGTGTGTGTGTGTGTGTGTGTGTGTGTGTGCATGTGAATGTGTACAGGCCCAAGGTTAACACTGTCATTCTTGATTAACAGCCACCTTATTCATAGAGGCAGTTTCTCCATTAAAGCTAGAGCTCGCTAATGTGTGTGGTCTTGCTAGCCAGCTTGCTCCAGGAATTCCTCCTCTCTGCCTTCTGAGTGATGGAATTAGAGGTAGACCATCATGTCCACATAACTCTGACATGATTCTAGGGATCCAAGCTTCAGTTCCTCATGTTTACAAAGCAAGTATTTTGCTCTCAGCCACTCACACCCTCCAGTTACCTGTTGATAGTCAGTTGAGGCTGGGTACAAAGCATTCACTCTGGGCTCTGGTTATTCTGAATTTGAAAGCTAAGTTCAAAAGCTCTTTTGGCTCTTAGACATTTCCTAGCTATGCTTATAAGTAACTCATTGTCTATGCTTCTATTTCCACTAATAATGAGACAGAATACAAGTCGTGGAAAATTAAGGGAACATGAGAAGGAAAGTGGCCACTTATACCAGGATCTAGTTTGTATTTCCAATTGGTTGGAGAAAAAAAAACAAAACACAAAAACAAAAACCTGTAACACAATTGACAAAATCAAAGTTGCTGACAGACACATGATTTTTCCAAGAGACATCTTAAACAAGGCTGTGAAGAACAAATAAACTGTGCCTGCTTATAACCAGAGCACAGGTGCCCCATCACCCTCTCTCTTTCCTATGTCTTAATAGTACAGCTCTTGAGGCAACATCACACTTCACTTACAAAATGAAGTTGTTGTAGATATAAGCAAAACGTGTCATATTTTACTCAATTCTAATACTTCACTTAATTTTTACAGTCTACCTATTGTGTGGTTTGAATATGTGTGACCCATGGGAAGTACCACTGTTAGGAGGTGTGGCCTTGGTGGGGAATATGTGACCTTGTTGAGGGAGGTGTGGCTTTGTTGCAGGAAGTTCATCACTGTAGGGGTGGGCATTGAGGTCCTGTGCTCAAGCTCCACCTCGTGTGGAAGAGACCCTGCTCCTGGCTGCCTGCAGAAATCAGTGTCCTTCTGGCTGTCTTCAGATCAAGATGTATAACTTTTAGCTCCTTCTCCAGCACCAAGTCTGCCTGGATGCTGCCTTGCCTCTGGCCATGATAATGCACTGAACCTCTGAAACTGTAAGTCACCCCAATTAAATGTTGTCCTTTATAAGAGTTGCCTTGGTCATAGTGTCTCTTCACAACAATGAAACCCTAAGACACTTACTCTTTAAATGTGGTTGAAATTTACATATTTTATGCAATTTAATTTCAAGAGCTAGATGGTCACACAGTAGCCTTTGTCAAAGGATGGACTTTCTCTTGAGAAGCCCACACCATCTCTATTACATAACTTTACTATACAGAAGATCTCTCTCTTTGTCCATATGCACTTAAACCTAAAGCATGTACTATCTCTTAAATCTGTATCATAAACGCACTAACTTTGCCCCACTGATTCCTCAAGCTCTTTTCTGAAGGTTGTCAAGGACCTGCTTTCCATAAGGGGACAGGTAAAATAATATCACATATATTATAAATGCACAGTGAGTGTGCTGGTGTTACCAGGTCCAGAACTGAGCACACTGAATGCAGTGGGAGTTGGCATTTTTAAAAGTATCCTTATAATTTCTTAATATCTTAGTTACTTCTTTATATCTGAGATAAAACACCATGGATAAAGCATCTTGTAAAGAAGGCTTCAAAGGGTTAGAATCCAGGCTGTTGGAGTAAAGGAACAGATGAGATCTCACATCTTGAGCTACAACCGCAGGCGTGGGAGGGTTCAATGGGAATAGTGGAAGTCTTTTGAAGCCTAGAGGCTTGCCCCTGGTACACATCTTCTCCAACAAGTTCATACATCCTAATCCTTCCCAAACAGTTCTACATCTGGGGGCCAAATATTAAATACATGAGTCTATGGGGCCATCCTCTTTCAAACTACCACACTTATTTCTGTATCTAATCTTCTTTTTAGTCCAGATATTGAACTCAGTTATCCCCATAGCTCCAGTTATTTAAGCCTCATTTGTAGACATAGCCTCCTGTATCTGAGACCAATCCTGACCTTTAAGAAGAAAATCAAGGGCTCCTAAGTCTATCTCTTTCCCCGTGTCTATTTAAACAAACATAAGGGGCAGCTGCCTTTGATGCTGGTGTTCACAACCCCTTCATTCTTAGCTGTTCCTCACTCATCTTGGATTTTAAACGCTGCTGAGCTCTGGTGGACTTTGGAATGGGCACACTTGCCCTGGACTCCCTTATAATTCATGTTTGTAATTAGCAGAAATACACTGTAAAGATTTGCGGCACAATAAGCCACACATGGACATAATTGGACCAAAGTTAATTTCCTCTGGTTTGGAGGCCTTCAGGATCTTGGAATCAGAGGTATGGTACATCCAGGGTTCTAAGCAGGCTAATAAGGCATGTGAAGATTGTGTAATTAATGGATCCAATGATATCTTGGAAACTGTTATGTAAAGGGCTTCTATCTCCTTAGTCCTGCATCTTATAACACAAATTTCTTGATGGGAGACAATGTTCATGCTTTGTTGGTTTCTCCCTGGGAGACATCTGGGAAGGGCAGAGCTTTGCTCCCCATTTCCTTACACCCGCAGCTTTATAGATGTATCTTCATCAGCAAGGTGCTTTGGCACGGTGTCACTGAGCTATATCCCCAAAGTAGCAAGGTGTCTTAGGGTGGAGTGGTGACAGCATTCCTGGATAGTCTATACTGAGGAGGAAGGAAGTGTTCATCTCCTCTTTCCATGAGTCTCTCTGGCTTTATTTCTCTGAATCAGTCAGGAAGGCAATCATGCAGAAGGTATTAAGTAAATCATGGGAATTCATTAAATATTTGCTGGGTGGATAAATCTTTTATTCAAAATACTAATTATTATTAATAGTTTAAATAGTTCTGGTTCACACTGGAGTTCCTGAGGACTCCCGTTCATTGGTTTGGCTAATGAATGGGGATGAGGACAAATTCCACTCATCAGAGGGATGCTAGATAGTTCAGATAAGAAAAGAAAGCAGATCCTAGTGGATGCATCATGAGAAATGTCTTTTAAATTCCTTACCAATCTTGCATCTTTGTTTTTTTTTTTAACCTGAGTAGTTTAAAGCTGATATAATAACCTTGGAATATTCTAAGGGATGAAGGAAACCCTTGAGCCATAAGTTCACCTATCTGTGAATGATCAAAATGACTAACTGGGAGGTTTCACTCCTCTAATGGTTCATGGAGGATGTGTCATGGCTCCTCATTTCTTGAGGTTGAGATGGCTCCTGTGTATCCTCAAGGCCATTCCTCTTCTCAAGATTTGCAATTCCAGACCATAGAATTGCGTGATTTGAAAGCTAAAGAAACCCAAATGAGGAATATAAAACAGAAAAGAACAAAAGGAGCAAGACAACTCTATTGGTTGATTTTCTCTGCAACAGAATACCAGACAAGAAGCAAGTTAGAGGAAGTAGGCTCAATTTCATATCAATTTCAGTGGAAGCTAGCCATATGACTTACTATATTTCTTCATATCAGGGCGCAAAGAAAGGGACTAGGCAGAAATCAGAGCCAGAAATTAGCTAATGGAGTTCAGTGTGCACCTCCCCTCATTTCCATTTATGTCTTAACTCCAGCTTGGGTCTGAGTCCCTAACCACACAGTGGCTTCTGCTCTTCTTACCAGCAGTAGCTGCCCTAATCCAACCCTGCCAGACAAGTTACTGGATTCATGGGAACCCTCAGTGCTAAGTGTCTCTTGGGGCACACTTTTAAACTGTGATGATGCCTGACATTTGGTGGCTTGTGATATGTGATTCAGCTACAAAAAGCCTTAGTTCCTTGTCCCAGGGACTTTCCAAGACTGACTATTTCAGCATTTGGAATGTCTGTGACACTGAGTTGATAAAGGTCACCTGTAGAGACAAGGTAAGTCATCTGGTGCCTGAAAGACACTGACTAGCTCATTATGGTAAGATGCCTGCCGGGGCTGTGCCCCTTCCATGGAGATGAAGCTCACATGTGTTCTCAGCACTAATGATCCACTTGTGCCTGATCTTCCTCTAGATGGTTTGTCACCAAGGCTGTCCTGTCCTGTAAAGCCGCGTGACAGAAAGCTGTTGACAGAGTATTAGAAAGAGCTCAGATCCTTAAAGCCTGGGATATGACAGTGAATCTTTTCAGTTTCCCAATCTCTGAGGTCTGTGTCCTCTAACACAATTCCATTAAATCATAAAGATTAGAGCTTGTCAGGCCCTCTGTGTCCCTTTCCTCTGATTTGCAAAAATGAATGGAGGATTTGCTATTAATTTTTGTTGTTGCAGCTACAGAGAAAGCACCATTAACTATAGCTAAGCCATTAACCTGATTGGTATTAATCAGAAGTGTCCCATGAGCCACATCCATTGGAGAGGCCTGGATGTTTTTCAGTAAAGGGGCTTTATGGAATCAAATGAGAATTGATTGATGACCCAGAGTGTGTATCCACAGGAGGAACCAGCCACACTCTGGGTGCCTCTCTTTAATGAAACTACTGTCAGTCTCTGCATGCAAAGAAGGCAAGGGGATGTAATGGCTCTTTCCAAAGCCACTTTGCCTGGAGGACTTCTCCACAGTGAGACTGAACTGTACTGATGTGTTTACTGTTTCAATATGTTCTTCCTGAGGCCAGTGTGATTCATTTTTGAGACAGAGAAACAATGTCCTGGGGTGTGTGTGTGTGTGTGTGTGTGTGTGTGTGTGTTAGGAGGAATGCTGAACCAGCTAATAGGTAGCCACCATGAGTGATAACCTGGGCATCCTTGTTCTCCAGCACTTGTTTTTTCAGACTTTGGTCCAGATATGTTATCAATACTTCCCATGGATTTGGTAGTCACTTGCACAGCCCACACACATGTCTGAGACAGATGGCAAGGAACATAGAATCTCTAGCCAAGGCGCAGGAAAAGAAAAGTCAAGAGTTTACACGGGTCTAACTCTATGACCTTGGAGTCTTTGGAGCTGTTCTGTAATCTACTGAGCTAACCAGTCACAGATGCTGTAGACAACAGAGTGAACACCACTGAGGGTCTCTCACATTTTGCCAGTTCTCTCATTTCCTACACTACCCTCTCAAGAAGTTCTTCTGTTTGTAGTTTATTCCAAAAGCTGTCATATTTGTAATAACTAGTGAACCTAGGTATTGGGATAACCACTCTGAGTGTTAAGGAGGATGCATCAGTAAATTACATGGTGTATGGAAATACATACTTTCCCAATGCCCTGTCAAAACCAAAATGTGTGGAAACTCAGAGAACCACAAAGCAGTCGAGGAAAAGAAAACAGAGCAGATAGTGGGTTTTATATGTACCATGCTAACCAGAAGATTCTTCAGAATGGTTAGAGGTATTTCAGACCTTGTACTTCCAGTTAGATTGAGAACCACCATATTCTCATGCAACAAACCCTCACTGTGGAGGTTGCACCATCATTATGACCCTAAAGAGGAAATAAAAACATGCAAGGGTGACTCTTAGAGAGAATGGCTTGTAACAGGGAGGACAAGGTCTTCAAACAGGAAATCCTGGTGGAAGATGGGACTGACTGAAGACAGCCACTGTGTTCAGTATTGATGATATAGGGCATATTAACAGCTTCTGTCGATTCCACACCCAGGAACTGGCATGTGCATCGGACTACAGGTTAAGTTTCACATGTTCAGGTTTTGACTGTTAAACTGCACACTCTTTCCATGGAATAAAAGAGAAGCCACAGTTTTTGTATTACCCAATGCTCATATCATAGCATTGGACACATAGGATACATAGGCCATTTATATAAATTTTTTTTAATGTTTAATAAAGCTGTTAACTGATGAAGAGACACAAGGTGTCTGGCACTTTTTATATTCTGTACCTCTTTGGTTTTTATTCAATATCTTCCATCCTCATCCACATGGTTAGAATGGGCAGAGGCAACCATGCTGTAACATGAAGGTTGCATGACCTTGACCAAAGCTGAAAGTGATTTGGGTGAGAGGTCCAATCTAATTGGGCAAGTAGAATTCTCCCATTTGGGAACCTGAGATTATGCTTATCTGGTCTGTCTTAACTCTTCAATGGTAAGTTTTAATATCAGTTATATATACATATATATATATATATATATATATATATATGTATATATATATTGTTGAGAACATTCGTGTTCTCTGAAGACAGGGAAGTTGGTCAGTTGCAGGAATTAGAGATGGTAGATTCACAAATTCATGGTAAAAGAAGAAATGAGAGAGACAGAGAGACTTCACAGACTTACTCCATGTAATGAAGCTCACTTTAAAACATCTATACATTTTTATGATATATGCCATCTTTTTGCTTAAAGATGCTTGTTTAAAGGAAATTTTGTGGAAAATGTTAGCATGCAATGCACCAAATGCACTGTGGTATCTGACATGCAAGGGATGGTCATTTACTTATTCAATAAATACTATCTGACCAAGTATCATGTGCCAGATACTATCACAGGAGTCAGAGATACATCAGAACAAAGCTGACAGAGATCTCTGGTTCTTCTACACTACACCTTGACAGAGAAATGTGTGCTATTGACAAGAGGTCTATGTCCAGGTATGTTATTATGACATTTTTCAGACAAAGCCACAGCTTCTCCAACACTGAGCTTCTCACACAGATGAACTGAGGTAGTCTTTCAATGTATGCACTTGATGTGTCCTAGGTGATAATGCAAATCTTAAGTATCCACAGTGTAGAGAATATGTGAGCCTGGGTCACTGCTAAATTCTAAGTTATGTTTACAGAATTATCATCTGTCCTTTACAAAGGCCTCCAAAAGAACATAAGAGGAGAGAACACATAAATGTCTATCAACTGATAGATATAAAATGGTAATATGTCAAAACAATGGAATAGTATTAAGCTTTAAAAAGCAATGAAATACAGTTCTGCGATATAACATAGATGAAACTTGAACACATGGTGCTGAAAACCAATCAAAAAGGCATATATGGAAAGTCTAAAATAAAAGAAACAATAAATAAATTCATAGATGCTGACTGGTCTTTGTCAGGGGCACAAAGGATGAAAAGTGGGGAGTCACTGATATCTTACAGATATCATTAGGTTGATGGTAGAAACTCCTGCAGCAGAAGACAGATTAATAAGAGAAAATGTACAGATCTTTTAAACAAATTCTATGTGACTGAAACTTTCAAAAATGAAGACCCAAAGAAACAAACAAACAAACAAACAAAAAACTGTTGTTAGGTTGATAGAAGGCTCACTGTCATGTGGAGGCAAGACAGAAGAACGATCATGAGAGGCTGAGACTGGAGAGAATTCTATCGTATGAAGCTGAGATTATAGACAGTACCTTCATGTAGAACTGAGATTAAAGGGAGCATCATCAAAGGGAGGTGAGGCAAGAGGGCACACCATCTTGTGCAGCTGAGACTGGAGAGAGTACCTGTGGTGATTTGAATAGGTATGGTCCCCATAGACTCATGTGTTTGAATGCTTAGCCCATAGGAAGTGGTACTATTAGGAGGTATGGCCTTGTTGGAGTAGGTGTGGCCTTTGTTGGAGAAAGCGGCTTTGAGGATGCTCAGTCTGTGCCTAGTATGGAAGAATCTCCTTGCTGCCTTTGGATCAACATGTAGAACTCTGAGTTCCTTCTCCAGCACTGTGTCTGTCTGCATGGGCCAGACTTTCCACCATGATGATAATGGACTAAAGTTCTAAACTATAAGCCAGCCCCAATTAAATGTTTTCATTTGTAAGAGTTGCCTTGGTCATAGTGTATCTTCACAGCAAAGGAATATGTAGACAATACCACCATATAGAACTGAAATTGAAGGAAGCATCATCATGAGGAGGAGATATGAGAGGGCAGACCATCTTGTGGAGATAATAACGGAAGGTTCACCACTATGCTGAATGGTAGCAAAACAATGGTCTAGTATAAGTAAGGCCTGGATTTGATTTTCAGTGCCACAATAAGTAAACCAGGGAGAATTTATCAAGGCCTGCTTATTCCAATTCTTCTTGATGTTCTTGTGTGACATTTCTTCCTTTCTTGTGTAGAGCAAGACACCTATCAAATGAAGGTCTTCAAGAACAAGAAGTTAGGGACAAGGTCTGAGAGTAACCATTCTGGATTCTAGTCTTGCTTTGGGGAAGAGCTGCCTGTTTCTGAGATTGCCTCAGTACTCTTTAGCATAAAACATCCAGTATACCAAGGTGAAGTTGAGGGCAAAGCATGTCTCTAGCCCCATCAGCAAAGTAACTCTGCAATAATCTGGAGACTCTGGAGTATACAATTTAAAAGACTATTGCATTGTATCGCAACAAATATATTATTAAGTTTTGGTTTGGTTTTGGTTTGGGTTGAATTTTGTTATTGTTTTGTTGCTGTTGTTGTTTTGTTTTTGTTTTTCCTTTTTTAAAATAAAACAAAGATGCATGAGCCCTCTTAAGAGCAATGATGGCTGGTCTGGGATTTCTAGTGAACTTATAGTTACTAGAATGGTCTAACCATCTTCTTTCTAGAGTCCTTTCTGATCCTAAGAGTCTACAATGATTGGGTCAGTAAGGATGTAAGATTCCCTATCAAATGACGCATGTAAGGCTCTACAGAGTGGTAGATGGAAAAAACACTGTGTTTGCTTCATTAAATTTTCAGGATAAGAGGCACCTGTGTTGTCCTCTAAGCATCACTTTTAGGTAATTCCTGTCCCTTTGAATTATATGGGTATACATACACACACACACTCACACACATATAAACACACAAATAGATATGCACACACATAATTTAGATATTTGTATAACTCGTGTGTAGGCTCTGGTGAGCTACATTTGGATATGTCTTCTTCCATAATTCATGTTCACATCACTACTTCCAAGAAATTCAACAAAACCATGGTTCATCCAGACTCTTGATGACTCAAAGCAATCCCTATATCCAGAGAATAGCTGATGCAAAGAAAACTGGACAGCCTACTAGTTGAAATTACCACTACAGAGCCAGGCTCCCTGGGTAGTAAGCATAACTCTACATTACTCACCAATGTTCTTGTCTAGTTTACTATTTAAGAGAATGCAAAAGAAGAACAAAATGATATCATTTTAATATAACCACTGTCACACTGTTTTATGGATAAAATATACTGAATGTCAGGCTCTGTCTCTTAAAGAGACAATAAGACATTAAGGATTTGTCCAGTCTTTAATGTAACTTTTTTTTTCCACATTTTTAACCACTGTGAAAATATACTTTGGGATCTGAGAATGTGAGACACTGACATAGTTAATCCTCATATAGGCTTATAATCTCTCAGTGGATGTAGTGAATTCTATGAGGCCACACAGCTAGAAAAGATGGAGACAGGCCTAAAGCACAGGGAAGCAAGCCCTCAAGATCATTACTCCTCCCACATTCTGCCTCACAAACTCACAGTGACCCAGTAGGGAAGAGAACCTGGGGAGAATAGTGCTGGGCAGATAGCCTAACTGGATTGGCAAGCTCCGGGCCCATGAGAGAGTCTGTCTCAAAACTGAAGTGTAAAGTAGTCGAGCAAAAGAGCTCTCATTTACCTTTGCCCTCCATATGTATATGCACATGTGTTCAAGTGCCTACACACACACACACACACACACACACACACACACACATACACGCTCACACACATACACACACTCACACACAAATTAAATAAATAAATAAGTTATTATTTTGGTTATGAATTCTCTAAACTAAAATATTTCCTTCTTGCTATAGAAGGAACAAAACCCATAAGAAGAACAGCTAAGAAGTGGAGGCTTAGCAGCAGCTACCCCACCTATTAGCCAGTCATTAGTGATTCTCCTAGCTGTCTTCCAAAGCTTTTCCTAGACAACCAACAAGGATTGCTGCCCACATACTTGCTTCTCTTGACTAAGGGAACTGGGTGGAGCCTTGTTAGGTTGGAGTGATGGCTCAGGTCAGTCTTTTGCCACTTCTCAAGGATACAAGCCCTGTCTCATCTTATCCGAAGACATTAAAGAAAGCTGCTTGGTGTTGCACATCAAATTGATTTCATGCCAAGTCTTTACTCAACCACAGGTGATAACCATTGATGTGTCAAAGCCTTACAAGAAACACAAACACATCTGATGCAAAGAACCCTTTGTATTTTAATGACATGTCAAATTACACACCTTCACTTAGATCTGACACTGGCTGGGGCTATTTCCTGGGAAGCATGAATGAAACACATACAGTCTCAAATTGGAATGGCAGAAAAAGTCAAAGGCCATTAGGTTCAGAGGTGATCACATACTTAAGAGTTAGAGCTCTCTCTCTCTCTCTCTCCATCCCTCACCTTCCTTTCCTTGGCTGATCTAATGATACTCTAGCTCTTCCGTCTCAAAGATGACACCATGTGTTTGTCCTCCCTAGAGAGAAAGCCTGCTGCTTAGGAGCTGCTTAGATCCACCTATAATCATCCCCTTTTCAGTTTTGACTGTTCGAGGTCTTAAGACAAGCATTCTTAGCAGACACCAGAGCCTTCTGGTGTGACTAGGTGTGGAGGCTGTCCACAGTGGAGGCCTCCTCTCCTCCCTGGCCTGAGAGATGCATAATCACTCCTCTGGCGATTTTTTCTAGCTTCTGCTTTCCCTGAAATCTTTTTGTCCAGCTGTGTTTACTCTTTTTATTTTTTATTTTTTGTATTCTATCTGAGGAAGACAGGGAATTTGCATTAATTAAGAATGACCCTAGCCATCTCTGCTAATGCCTCCACTAAAACCTCTGACTGTCTCTGTTAACTAATTACATCTATCATTGTGTCAGGCAGGTAAAAGACTCCTTCAGTCTGTTGAGACAACATTATTCACCTGGGATTATCCAAGGTTTCAATCCTGGCCATTAGCTGAAATTGCTGGGGTCATTCATTATAGCAAACTGTGTATCCCTTCCAGAGACATGGAGTAAATGCAGAATCAGAAACAGATTAAAGAGCCATGCATCAGGAGCTGGAGCCACAGCTGCAGCCCTTCTGCTCCTCAGAGCTCAAGGATAAAAAATAAAAATGAAAATCCTCCCTTTCCTCCCTTAAAGTAGTAAATACTCCAAGTTTTTGCTTTGAGATGTTTTATCCCCTATTGCAGTCAACCTTTTAAGTATCTGGTTTAAGAAATCAAAAACAAAACCATGAATCAGAAAATAAATTTAGTTTGAAACTAAATCTAAAATGAGGCTCACAAGGCTAACTCCTTGCCATGGGACTAGGCATGAGCAGCTATAAGTAGTCATGAGTAGGCACCCCTCCTCATGAGCCATGAAGTGTAGATAAGGACCTTTGTTATCATTAGAACAGAGGAGGAAGGCACATGGCCAATCTTCTGGTAAAACTCATTCCACCCATTGTAAGTGAACAAAGAGTGTTGGCAGACCCCAGTCTCAGGGATGTTTTTCCTGCCTAGCCTGTTTACTATTACCTTGCAGTTTTGCCCAGAGCACGGTAAACAATGAGTCATCTCCTGCCCTGTGTTCAGCCTTGTCTTATGATTTGTTTACTTCCCCCTTGGTGTTTTGTTTTGTTTTTTTTTTTGGGGGGGGGAGTATCTAAGGCCAAAAGGAATAAACAAGCTTTGGCATTCTGCTTGCTGGAGTAACCCATGTCTATGTCTTTTGTGTTAATCCCCCAGGCCTACGGTTGACAGTGAGGGCACTGTCAAAAGAGAAGTATGTTAAAGATTGTATTTAGACAAAAATATCATGAAGGAGGATAAAAACATCATTAAAGGACATGAAATAGAGGCGTGATTGTTCCTGGGCTGGGGAACAAGGCTAGGCAACACAACCATTTCCTTGCAAGCATGCCTTTTGTTTCTCTGGCACCTAGCTTCATCTTTCCTGTTCTCTATAGAATTCAGCATCCTTATTGTAAGCCAAAAATATATTTTTATATTGATTACAGTCCATTATACAGAAAAACTATGATGAACTTGATAAAAAATATAACCAGTAATAAACTAGAATAGAATATTCAAATTAAAAGGACAAGTTACATGCAATAAAGATAATTGGTGAGCTAAGCATGGTAGTGTACGTCTAGGGAGGAAGACAAGAGGGTCATCCATGAGTCTTGGGCCAGCCTGGGTTACATAAGGAGTTCAGGCCAACCAGAACTACAAACCTGTCAAAAGTTAAACAATAAAAGGCATAACTAGCAATTAAACAACATTGTTCACTAATACTATGTTAGTGCAAGTCCTGGGGGGAAAAAGCGCAGCCTCTAACTATAATGCCCAATTTACCTTCTTAGACACACTTCTGCGGGAACTCACACAGATGCAATGCTCATTAGGTGTGTGCTTGTCTAACAGAAAAAGCAAGCTGCGAGATCACAGACCAAACCATTAGAGAAACAACGTATCAGTTACTTCCATATAAGTGGGTAGAATCTCTTTTTTCCCTTCAGTTTTTAGAAATCTGAGATAAAGACTATTCTTTTGTCTCCTGACAGGAGACAAAAAGAAGAATAAAATTTGAGATGAGTAGGTTGCTTCCTCACCACCACACATTTTAGTTGTAGGTTAGGTGGTAAACTTCACACTAGGGATGTATCAGAGAGCAAAAGACACAAAAGGCCTGCCTCTGCCGGACTGATCTTCTATGCGATGAGACAGATGTCAGACTCTCAGTGCAGTAAATTAGTAAAATGATTCCATATGTTGCAAGGTGCCTGTAAAGTATCATGCAAGTGTCAGAAGTGGGTTTGGAGGTTCAGCAGAATCAGATTGCTTTACATAAAAGCAGCTGTGGAGGGTCTCATTGAAAGGACCTGGCACTCAAAAACTTAAATTTTGAAGAGGCACGTGGACATCTGAGGAAGAGTCCTCTGGCAGAAGAACAGAGAGTAACACATGCCCTCAGCTGGGAATTTGCTGGGCCTGTCCAAGAGATGTAAGCAGGTGACACTCCATACAAACGGGGTTAGGGCAGGACAGGAGTGATGAAACTACATGGTTAGGAAAATCCATGGCTGCTTCTGCACCACAGGTGAAAAGTGAAATGAGAAGATACTAATTTGTGTTTTTAAGAGGCTTATTGCCAGGCAGTGGTGGCACACTCCTTTAATCCCAGCACTTGGGAGGCAGAGGCAGGCTGATTTCTGAGTTTGAGGCCAGCCTGGTCTACAGAGTGAGTTCTAGGACAGCCAGGGCTATACAGAGAAACCCTGTCTCAGAAAAAAAAAAAAAAGGCTTATTTTGGCCACTTCCCTGAGAGTAACCTGTGTGCTGGACATGAAGAGAAAAGAAGGAATGGTTAAGCAACTGATGTGGATGACAGAAAAGTGGTCTGCTCTAACTCCAGGGTAGCTATAGTAGATAAGAAATAGGTGCTTGGTTAACACTTCTTGCAGTCAGTGCTAGCAAGACTTGCTCCTAGATCACAAGAGGGATGAGAGGGAAAGAGACACCTTCATGATGCTAAGAGGCTTTCCTGAGTAACTGGAAACACAAAGATGTCAATCAGGGCATGAAAGAAATAGCTTCGACTGGGTTCTAGAAAAATAAGAATTTCATTTGGTGATCTCTTAAATGAGATTCTATGAGCCACCCAGGTAAGGCTGTTGAGCAGGCAGACATTTGAATATTCTAGTCTAGTGTTCTTCCTGAAGATATATACTTATAGGAACTGTCAATATACAGTTATCATTTAAAGGCATTGCCTTGTGGAATAGCATCAAGGTGAAGAGGTGGAGAACCGAGGTCACATGGTTTCCAAGATCATGAGGACATGGAAGAAAAGGTGACCCCACAGGGAATGCACAAAATGGTGAGGTAGCAGTCATTAGTAGGGAAAATAGCTGACATGGAAAGAGCTGAACCACTGAACCAAGAGCTTGGGGTGACAGGAAGCTGAGAGAAGAGTGCGGGTTTAAGAACTTCAAGAAGTTGCTTAACAAACAGGCCCAGTAACTTGGCAGGCTTGGGGATACAAAGGCCTGGCTGAATTTAATTTGACAAAGAACAGACATCATGTTAATAGAGACAGTTTACTCTAAAATTATATATATATATATATATGTGTGTGTGTGTGTGTGTGTATATATGTATATGTGTGTATATATATATATGGCACATGTATATATACCTATATACACAAATAAATATATACCATATATATAATATATAATGTAAGACATATATGTGCACATATATGCCTATATGTATGTACATGTATGGCACATCACACACACACACACACACACACACATACACACACATATATGCCTGACAAAAACGCATGGTTTAGTAAGGTCTTGTAAGGTGAATGAATGCTGTATTATCCATCCCACAGCTTCTCTGTCTCATCTTACTTCTTCACATTCACTGTCCTAATATTTTAATTAACAAGTCTCGTGTTTATAATTTTATCAGCCAGGCATATATTTCCAGCCACCTTAGTTCAGTCTTGCCTGCATAAAAATATTGTGTTTTTCAAGTCTCTTCTAATCTATGGGTTTCCTTCCATCTTTCCCTAAAGAATCCGTGTACCTGACTTTGAACATCAGTAGTTGCCAGTGTTACCAAAAATGATACAAATAGATAATACATGCTGCCTGGTGAAAAAGAACTCACCTCATCTAGTCTCAGTGAGGGATCAGACACCAGCTAGATCAAGCTGTCAATTTTTAGAAAAGTCAAAGAACAAAAGAATGTTGAATTTCACCAGGAGTATACTGTCAATCAATCCCACAGTTAGAAGTTTGTAAAGCTGAATGAATGTCTTTAGTATCTATCACAGGCAGAGTCCACAGCAAAGAGAGTTTCACTCTGCTCAGGAGAGGTAGTAATAGCCTGTTTGTGAGCTTTTGACAAAGATCAACTAGCAAGTGAAAAACTAATGAAGCAGAGGGAATAAGGAAACCTGCTGGGGCCTTGCTCTTATGTATGCAAAAGGAGAGTCAGGGCATGGTTCTGGCTTAACAGTGATCAGGCATAGACTGACAGAGGGCAGGTACACACTTGCAGAGCACATCAGCAAGGACAGTGGACAGACTGATGGGAGGCTGGGATGATCAAACACCTCCAGCTCCTCCATGAAGCTGTCCTCAGGATGGAAGATGTGCAGAGAATAAATAAGGTGGACTTGGAGAGAGAGCTGAAGAGAACACGCAGATGCTCTCTCATGCCCCTTGCCGTTGCTGCTGCTTTTGTTGTTTTAGGTTAAAGTTCTCTGGCCCTGAATAGTTGTAGGGACCTCATAAGCTTGATAGACAGAACAAAAATGTAAGCCTAAATTCTCCCAAGAACTGCATCCTCATGAACCTCCTTCTCATGAATCCTCCCCCTGTACATCATGGGAACCCCGGATATCATGCTATTCAATTTGATTTTATCCAGGACTGGCTGTGTGTTGTGCCAAGTAAGCTATTCTGGGCCAATTCCCAGAATCCATCTCCCTGCATATCTCTTGATTAGTGTGATCCTCGGGAATCCTAAGATTTGGAAGGCAGAAGAAGAGAGCAGCTATTTTCATTATTCTAATCAAGGCAGCAGAGCCTTAGTGGCCCTTCACTGGCATGGTCTATCAGTTTGGTGGGTCCTTCACTATAGCAACCCATCACTGTCGTGGTCTTTCCATACTTCTCTGATCCACTGGCCCATCTAACTGAGATGGGTGGTCACCCTCAGAAACCATAAATCTCCTTCATAAGCTTTAGTCTGAAGCATAAAGGGAAGATGAAGGGAGTTAGCCATTCCTCTCTGGGCAACTCTGACACTGAGGTTGGCAGTAGTAAGCAATAGAAGATGCTGTTGCCATGGGCTCTCACTTGCTCTGGGGGGTCCAGTTTCCTTCTTCTCTTATCCACAAACAGCTTTCTTTTCTGTCTGCTGGTCTGGCTGGCCTGAAGCAGCTTTGTAGCTGACATCAAAAACAAGGCAGCAGACAGCTCTGTAAGTTTGAACAGTAACACAAGAACTCATCTCTATAAAAATAACCTTAGTTCCCATCAGGCAGTGTTTTGGCTCCTCTGATCCAGCCCTAACTGGTACTTTTGCTGATGCCTGTCCCATCATCTTTGCCATGTATTGGCTCTGCTGTCCTCCAATCAAGTTGCCACAGTCCAACTGCTGAGAGTCCCTCACCACAGTCAGCAAAACTCCAGCAACAGCTGGTCCTGCGCCACTTCTCCTCTTGCAGCTGAGAGGCCACAGCATTCAACCCAGAGGATGTTTCTTCCCTCAAGTGAATCAAACCACAATTCCTAACATGGAACAATGTAGCTGCCACGCCTGGACCCAAGATGAAATGCTTTTTATAAGAGCTAATCAGATTCTACATTAATGAGAGAAATATGAAGCTAATCAACACCACAGAAGGTCTCTAGGCTCAGGCCTATTAAACTTCATAAAAAATTAATGACTGCAAGAGCAGGCTCTTTTGTAAGGGGTCTCCTGTGGCTGGATAAGGGCCTGAAGTCCCATTCACCTCTCATTACATAGAATTAGCCTCACTTTCCAACCCAAAATATCATCCATCAAGTGGTGTTTTCCACTGGGTGTTGGACAGCTAGTGTTTGAAAACACTTGTGAAATATTTATTTCTTCTCTTCAATCCCTGGCCCCCTCCCCTCTCAGCCAACTTCCTCTCACTTCATTCATGATGGCTTTCCCCATTTTAATTAAAGAGATTTGTACTCCTAAAGTCTTCTGGGAAACATCTTCAGTGATTGTGGTTTGCTGAGGCCTCTGGAGTTGCTTGGCAGCAAACCCCTCTCCCTGTGCTTGGAGTGTGTTCCACAGCTGCTCCAAATGGTCAAAGAGAACTAGGTGATGATAGAAACCAACTAAGCTGAAAAATAAATCCCAGAACCCCCCATTGGTCAGTTTTCTTTATGTGAATGTTGGCTACAACCATTAAAATCAATTCAGAAGAACGAAATAAAACAAAATTAAAATCAAACAGCAAAAACCTATACCTGCCAAAGAAATGCAATGAGTGGCTTCAACTGTAAGACAATCCAAATACCTGTCTCTCTCATTTGCCTTTTGACCCAGGCTGTCAATCACCTTTATCAGTTGTAGCTTTAGGTGACAGGGCCTCAGCTCCATTTTTCACACAGCAGGGTAGCATTGGACTTACAGACTGAGCAAGCAAACAGTGATATACTGTGCAATGGGGAGAGCTTTCTTGACTGTAAAACCACTCCACCAACTGGAAGCATCCTGCTAGAAGATGCCAAACAGGGCCATTGCTAGAGAGCTAGTTGAGTTGAAACTCCAGGAAACCAGGGGATAATTGGACCAAGTAGAAGGAAATTGAAATGAGAAATGGGGACACATCAAATGAAGTATTATCAGGAGAGGCCATTCTTGTTCTACCGCTCCATAAGGTCTTTCCATCTATCCATCTCATTCATGAATCTCCAGGACTGACACCCCAAGGCCACTCAGGTCCTGACACATTTAAACCTTGTTTCCTCTTCTGAAGAGTCAAAACTTGGACACAGCCTAGGGACTGTGTAATACAAGCTATGAACAGACCCTGACACAAGTGAAGGAAGAGGTGAAGAAAAGGAGGTTTATACACACCAGACATTTCTCTGATTATAGTGTTTCCAGTTTCCACTTCTCTGATGACATGTGCATGAGGTCAGGTGATGAGCAGTTAAACACATGATTCCCACTGTGAGACAGGAAAGGCAGGTGTGCACTGAAGGGCAGCAAGGCTCTGAGAATCAGCTGCATACACATGGCCTGGTCTGATGGTCCCTGACATCATGTTTAGCCATTGTGTTTGTTGAATGAGTACATTAACTATGGCTTACTCAGGATGTACAGAATTGTTGTTACTCAGAGATCAGTCTTCTAAAAACAAAGTTCCCAGATCTGTTTTCCTTCAAGATCCTTATCTCTTGTACACTCAAATCAACAACAAACATGGAGTGGTTTAGTATAAGGGTGGAAGCTCCTAGAAGACAGTGAATCATAAAAGCACACATGAAAAGAACATGTATACGGGTAAGATTTAACTATGCCGTTTATCACTGGCAGTATTCTCAGAGATCACTGTACAAAGGTGTAGTACCTTACCACTGGGTACTCATGACTCTCATCGAAGAAAAACTACAATTGTTTTTTGGTCTGATGTCTTTGTTCAGCATAGTAAGATATTGTATTAGCACTCTTTGTATATTATGTGTGCCTGTGCACACACACTTATACTCACATGTACACACAAACACATATACGGGCACAAACATATACACATATATGTTGACATGGTTTTTTAAGTTATTTTATTAAGTTCTCATATCTCTACCTCCCTCCCAACCCTTAGTCCACCCTAACCCCTTCCAACTCCCCAACATTAGATAGGAAAGAAAGAAGGTTAGAAGAAAAATGTAGACCTCTTTAGACTACTTCCTGCTGACTAAGGATGTCATGTTTCTTAAGATCAGTCCAATCTTTGCTGTAGGAATATCCAATTTCTTCTTCTCATTTCTTTGCTCACAGCCACTTGACAAACCACAATAGCAGGGACAAGCAGCAGGGGCAGCAGCAGCCACCACAGGCCCTCTCCGGGCTCTCTTATTTTTACCCTACCCAGAATCCCCAGAATTAAACTATCTGCCGCTGGCAAAGATCACACCCCTGCTAGTGCATGAGGCAAGTCATAATCACCTGGCTGTAAAGCAGTTTCTAATCTTGCATCTAGGATTAAAACAAAAACGCATTCACATAATATAACTGAGTTTTTTAAGAAACCAAAATTCTCACTATGTGTGTGTGTGTGTGTGTATGGCATATATATGCATATATATGCATATATATATATATATATATATATATATACACACACACACACACATATATATATACACAAACACATTTATATACATATACACATACCTTCCGCTGCACACACACTGACACTTTGAAATCATAAGCCATGTTAATAGATACAATGGAGTCCCTGGTCCAGATTACTCTTGATCAGTTTTTTCTTCTATCCAGCATTCTCTGGCACAATCTCCCCTGACTTTGTCCTCCAGTGTACTGGCCTGAGAACTTGATTATGTATACATGCTCTGTGCCTACCACACCACTGTATCTTTAGAGTATGTGCACTATATCATTGTATCCTTAGAGTGTGTGCCTGAGTTAAGAATTATGTGAGTGGTGTGCATTATTTTTCCATTTCTGAGAATAGTCAGATTGTATCTTGGGTCTCTAAGCAGACTGTAATGACTTAACTAAACAAACGTTTGCCATCTATTGGGCTCCTCTTTACTCTTATGTCTCTGAGTTCATTGTGCAGTGATGAGCCCCCTTTAGTGCTGTGTTAAAGTCTGTATCTGCTTCTGCCTTGGACAGCAGGACAAGGTCTCTAATTCTGCTTGGGCCATGGTTGATGTGATGAGGATGAAATACATGGTCTCAGATGTTTTCTGGATCCACAACAAAGCAGAGACCAAGCCACACCTTTCTTAAGAGTTCTAATGACTTGGGAGGGGGTAAGAGGAGAATCATTGCACAATATAATATGTAGCTTTCTCACTGTTTAACTACTGGCAGGAAAATGGATGGCTTAGTGTCCACACCATCCCTGCCTCAGGCTCATATTGCCCTTACCACTCTCCAAGCTCCTGGATGCTGACAGCTGGCAGAGGGCATTCTTCTTCCTCTACCATTAAAACCATCCTTGTCCCAGTAGAATGCATAACCAAATTCCATAGACCTTGACTAGACCTGTGTCCATGGACTGCCTGTCTGGCTCTGCTTTTGGTAAGAGGATATCTATTGCATTTATCCTGTCCTTGTCTGGTGTAGGCTGGGCACTGGAACCAGGAATACAGAGCTAGTGTGCTGGTCTTTTCAGATGAGGAGAGATTGAGAGAGTGGCAAGCTCACAGCACCTGGTCCTGGTTCCCCCGAAAGCATTCTGGACCTCTGCTACCCTGAGAGGATGCTACAACACCCCAGGATAGTAGAGGAAGTAGGAAGAGTGAGGGTGTTTAGAGGAACACATATCTTAGAAGGGCTGCTGTTTCTAAAGATGATCTCTATTGAACTACCAGAGCTCACATTCTAGAGGATGATAAACCTTAATCCTTACCTCCTTGGCACAGTGTTCTAATTTTTGGGATGTAGTGAATATTTGGCATGAAAAGATTTGCATAATTTTACATTTTGAGGGGAAACCTAAGTACCTGAGAACCCTCAAATCTCCAATCTGACCATCACAACTTCAACTAATGATTAGCAATTTGATGGGCCCAATGTCTCTTCCATCAAGGGTTCTCTGCTGTGACTGTATTGTCTATGTCTCATGTTTGCATTTTTCAAATACCCTCAGGGAAAAGCATCTGATCATTAGCTCATGTGCCTGCTAGTCTGTCTCTGTCTCTCTGTGCATGTGTATGTCTCTCTGTCTCTGTCTCTCACTGTCTTTCTGTCTCTCTATATCCATCTGTCTCCATCTCCCTCTTTCCTCCATCTCCGTCCTTTCCTCTCTACATGTCTCCCTCCTTCCTCTCCCTTCCCCTCTCTGTCTTTGGACACTTATCCATGCTTAGCAATGGCTCTATTATTTCCATGGTGTCCATTATAATGGATTTTGTGTTATGGAAATAGTATTCTTTGTCTGTTCAAGCACTGGTCAACTGAAAATTATGGCATACTACTAGACCCAGAAGTTTCTTGACCATGCAGCCTAAAAGAGCTGGTTCTCTCATAACTCCCTGTGACCCACTTTGTTCTTGGAGCTTAGGATTAGCTTCCATGAATGTTGCCAAGCATCGTTTCTCCCCTTCATTACAAGTCATAGGTCTTTCTGTTTTTGAAAATGTCATCTTGTCGTTTGCTAACTTCTGAATATTCAGGCAGAAACAATTTGGCACATAGTCAGTTCTTAATAAGGCTGTATTGAATAATGAATGTTGAATAAATCAAGCTAGTAGGTTTTGGCAGGAGACGCCTGCTCACATCAGCAGCTCTGCTTTTCCATTGGTTTGGATTCTAGTTTGGGCCTAAAAGACAGTTTTGTCCTCATGTAGGTATAGAACCCATTTCAAATAATTTATGCCTGAAGGAATTATAAACTAGGGTAATTGCATTTGACGAGAACAAATCCTTACTCAGGGGATAACCAACTTATCCAGCAATTCATTTTAGAGTCAGATAGCAGGCTCCATATCTTCTTCCTCAGACTTTCTTGTTGCTGTTGTGGGATCTCATTGCTCTTAAAAAAAAAAAAAAAATCTATTACCAGAAAGTAGCCTTATCTGTGCTCAGCTCTGAATAGCTTAACTCAGTCTTATTTTCTTATGAAAGAGACTGAAATCTAATGAGTGTAGAACTTTCCTGCCCATTTAGCATTCAATTTCTATATCACCTGTGCTCACAGTAGTTTCATCTAGCCAACCCTTTTAGTTCCATTCATCATGGGTAACGTCACCATCTTTACCATCAATATTATAAAGAGAAATGGACTCACCACTTCTTCTGTGACAGAAGAAACCATCTCTGAGATATGAAGCTACTATTAGTCAACCCTCTGATATTTTACTGGTTAAGCTGAAATGTTTAGAGGCTGTTTTGCTAGACTTCTTGAGCCCTAGTAGTCATGGATTTGTCTCTTTACTTAAAGATCAATAACAAACTCACAACGAACATGGTCCTTCACTTTCAATTTTGTACTACATTTAGGTTCAGTGATTATGATTTTCTGTGTGGAAATTAAGGGCTTGTATTGGGCTTTTGGTGGCATGTCCCCTGGGTATGACGCAATAACAGTAAACAACACAAAGCATCTGTCAGGCTTTCTGTGGAGAGGCCATAATCTCTGCACCATCTACTCTTGCTTGTACAAGAATAAACTCTTAGGGAAATCCTGCAGACTGATGACTGCTTCATTCATATCCCAGTGAATCAGGAAACTGCAGAGTGAATTCAGTACTTCATTTCTAACTCTTCTTTAAAAATTAATTTCATTAGTTGCTAAACAGTAGAGGCCAATAAACAGCCTTCGCCTCCAGCCAGGCCCATATTGTTTGAATTGAAAAACAAGCACTTCTTCCCATGACTCTTGTAATTGCCCATGAGGAGCCATCCCCAGGGTCAACTGTGTCAAAACAAGGAACAGGGAATCACTAAGAAGAGACCAGTTGGATGTGTAGATCATCCCTTCTCATCAAGCCATTATTAGAAGTGTACTCAGTTACCAATGATACCTTTAAGTTTTGTACCCTCAGTTAATATCAAATCTGGGCTCAGAAGTCGTTGGTAAACAATTCCACTCATCGTGAGATGTTCAGCTTGTCAGAGATACCAGGTTGAATTTGGAGTTATCAATAGGCGAGGCAGAGCTCCCTGAAGCCAGGTAACATCTAAAATGGGAACTGTCAGGCTTTAAAATATCACTATGCAGGTAGTTAATATTTCGCATTTCATATTCCAGGAAAGCTGGGCTCTTATTGAAGAGATTGGAATGGACTGCCTATTCATTGTCTTCAGCATCTCTTATAACAAACTGTTTCGATGCCTTGAGGTGAAAAGTGGATCAAGAAGCCTGAATCCAAAGACAGCAATATCTACAATTAATTCCCATGTTCTTGAGGAATGCAGTGGAATGCCATTGTGAGTCCATAATGTACCAAATGTGTTAACATCAGGAGTTGTTGGTAGAGACTGAGTGGAGAAGACAATATGTCTGAATAGTGGCAAGAGTGTAGCCAGGACTCTAGCAATTCCATCTGTGTTCTGTAATCATTTTATAAGGCATTTGCTGGTGACTTTGAAAGAACTAAAAATTGCTACATTAAGACCAGTGGGGTAGAGCAAAGAGAAAGAGCCCAGAAAAAAACCAACACAGCTCCAACTATAAGTTTTGACAATGTCAAAAAATGCATATAAGAAATATATATCCTGTTCAGAAAATGGTGCTAGGAAAACTAGGCATTCATTTATAGAAGAATGAAATGAGGTCCATATCTCATCCTGCACCCCTCCCAAAAACATGGACTAAAAATGTCTCAAAGGCCTCAATATGAGGCTAAAACTCTGAAATGGCTACGGAAAAAAATGTAGCAAAAAACCACGGCAGTATATAGACACATGTAAGAACTTTTTGAAAAAAAGGACACAAGAGTACAGGGAAAAATCCACAACTGAGATTTCATGAAATTAAAAGGCCATTGCAGAAGGAAACAATCAGAGGAGTAAAGAAAGCCTGGAGAAAAGGTAGGGATTCTTTCACTATCTACACATCAGATGGGAAATTAGTATCTGGAATATATAAAAAGCTGGAAAACTAAATATCAGAAACCAAGCCATCTAATGAGTAAATAGGCTGATCAACTGAACAGTTCTCAGAAGAAGCACAAATGAATAGAGAGATGTGGAAGGTAAACAGTCAAGACAATGGGTGCAAGGACATCGCTATGTTAGTTCAATAAACCTGAACCAGTGAGAGAAACCACCATGTTTTCACTTACATGCAGGCTCTAGATTTGAGTGCACTCATGTGTGGGGGTGGGGCAGAGGGAAGAGAGGTGGATAGGGAGAGAGGGAGACAAAGAGGAGAGAGATGAAAATAAAGATCACATGCGTGTCCAGCTGCATGTATGAGAGGGGAGGGAAGAAGAAAGAAGACTGTGGGAAGAGAGGAAAAGAGTCAAAGGCAGAGATAAGGAAGAGGGGAACCGAGAAATGGAATAGATGTGACTTGCAAACAGAAGGAAATGTCTTGTAGGGAAGAAGGCAACCAGCCAGAGGGTGGTGGAGAGGGCTGAATAAGAACCAAGTGTAATGATGCATATGCATGAAAATGCCATGTTCAAACTCATTTGTATGCTAACTAAAAACATACAATTAAAAAGAAAATAATGGTTAAAATTACTAGGTGGCATGATACTTACAGGTGATTTGTAAATGGTACTCTACCATTTAGAGACTCTATAGAAAGCCAAGAATTTTGGTGCAACTTTGAGTTGAATTATGCTAAGAAAACCTGAGATGTTAATAGGCATTTTATTAAAAAGTGAGGGGTTAAACTAAGCCTGAGAAACCCTGAGATAAGCAAGGGTTATCCTGAAGTCCTATTTATTCGAAGATGTATTGTTTCTTTAATGTACCACATTATCTTGTGAATTTTTAATCTTTATATAGAAAGTGACTGCAGATCAATATTGATTAATGTATGTGTATATAGGTTACACACACATATATATGTATGTGTGTCTGTATGTGTGTATATATATATATATATATATATATATATATATACATGTAAATTTTAGAGGATTGTAAACACATCATTTAGTGTAGAAGAGTAGCAAAACATTTTTTCTAAGTTTGAAGTCCAAAGGAAAAAGCATGTAAGAGTCTTTCAATGTTACCCTTAAAAGTTTCTTTGTGTGTGTGTGTGTGTGTGTGTGAGTGTGTGTGTGTGTGTGTGTATCTTTGATGTTTGTGACACAGCTTTTAGCTACTTGGTAGTACAGTCAAGACTCATATATTCTCTATGTCATATTGATTTTTAAAGTGTATTCAAAAGCTATTTGGTGGAATCAGTATTTACTAGGTACCTAATAGAAGTCTGATATGAGAAGCATGTGCTATGGTCATTACAGTAAAGATTCTTAGAATCTCATTTGGAAGAGACTTAGCAGTGAGGCCTGAAGAGGTCAAGAAACTTGCTCCTGTATCTTTAAAACCAACAAAAATAATATATAAAAGCCACAATTCAGATCCAGCAACTTTGGTTCCAAAGCCCACTCTTATTTTACCATCCCACACTGATGCTAAGGCTTCAGTCCTAAAATGCTGTGTTTAGAAATTTCACTCACTCCTCACTGGGATTCAGTGTATGTTTGACTGAATGAAAGTGATGATTTTCCAGGCTTTAGTAGCTGGTAGAATAGTCCATGTTCAAGACCTTGGTCACCAAGAAGTCAGAGGAGCAAAGAGACACTGGAAGGAGAAAGGAAACTAAAGATTGACTCCTGAAGAACTGTCCAGTTCTGTTTCTTCCAGGAACTAATGAGCTGCCACTGTGGTCTTTCTCCCAGAGTCCTTTTGGGTGCTCAGCACCATTAACTTTTTGTAAATGGAGGAATGTTGTAGCACCTAGCACCTATCTTCACCTCCTGCTCCATCTAGGTCCTTCTTGGAATCAGCAGTCCAATAGTGAGTGGAGCAGAGCAGGTAGAAGAGCTAGTGAGCAAGAAGAACAGGTAGCAGTGAATAAAGAAAGGTCATGAGAGTCATCAGTTTGACTTTTCACCTTATTTACAGTTTGCTCTAGAATAACATCATATCTATGGCAAAGAGTAATTTTCAGAGTAATGAAAGGGGGTGCTGCAAAGAGGTTATGTACCTTACCAAAATGTTGTCTAGTATATTGTAGAATGTTTGGATTTATACAGGTAACACACACACACACACACACACACACACACACACTACTGGCAACAACAACAACAAAGCCATGAAAATAACACTGGCCTTGAGCATGAAAAAATCAGGGATTAAACCTAAGAGAAATTGAACCAACGTGTGTTTGGTTTCTACGGTTTTCTACAGCTGTTAGGTGGAGGAAATGAAAGTTCTCCCTGTGGGAAAGACCATCCAGCTGAACTGTCTGTAAAAGTTTATATTCAGAAATATGTTCAATAAAGTTACTGCAATGAAGTCACACATTTCTAAGTAAGCTAGATATTCTAGACAGCATGGTCAGTCTACAGGAAGATCATCTGAGAACCTGGTTAACATGCAGATTCAGGCTCCTGAGGTCAGGATCAGCCTGAACTCTGTCTGCATTTATAATACGTTCCTGGGTTAGCTGAAGCTGTTGCTAGATTGTGGATCATGTTTCCTTCCTTTAGGCAAACATGTGTCATGCCTAAAGAGAGGGAGTTGGAAAGCAATAGCTGCCAAAGCCTTTCTTTGTCTCCTAAAAAGATAGTTGAATAAGAATCTATCAAGTGGATCAGGCATACTGACTATTTAGGGTTTGTTTTCTCTCCAGTTGTGAAAGCCACTTTAAGAAAGCTAATCCTGTGGGGACTCCTCTACTCCTCCCTGCCTTCCTCTGGTGATGTTGATGAATCTAACAACAGCTTGTGCTCCACTGCCCAATAATGACAAGGCTGTGAGCTTGTCATGCCCAGATTGACAACTGACCCATCCCTCCATTCAACTCTGATATGAACAACCAGATTAAATTTATATACTCCTTCCCCCTGTGGAGGGGTGTGCTGACATCCAGGGAAAATTGAGGGTAAGGAGGTCACTGCTGCTTTATTTGAGAAGTGAAGCCTGTTCTCCATGCTGTTTGACATTATCCCAGATACATTTTGAAATCTGTAACAGGAGGGAAGAGCTATAATTGGTTTAAGGTACCCAGAGATTTCTAGGCAGGCTGGAGCCCAGCCTGTGCCCCTGTAAATGACCAACGGCTGGAGTTTAGAGCATAAAAATTTAACTTCCTGTACTGGCCAAAGAACCAAATTTCTTCAATTAAAGGGACTCCCTGGAACAAAATCTTACTTTCTTTGCAGACCAACACATAAGGATCCGATAAGTAGTCGATTGTTTTCCTCTTCTGTCTACAAGAAAGAAACACACTGTTAGATGCTGAGGGTATGGTGAGCTTGCCATCAGGAGAGTGGAGTCATGCTAGTTTGAACTCAGAAAGTAAAGTTATGAGCTACATAACCAATAAATTTTAAGAACTAAATTGCTTCTGCAACTCACTTTCCACTAAGACAGGCAGTCTTCATTCCTTGTCTTAGTCAGTGTTACTGGTCTTTCATCTAAGACTTCTGAGTAGGCTGAGTGAATTTGTTCTAAATTTATAATCATAAGCCAGTAGCTCCTAGACCCTTTCCTTTCCCCAGGTGCTAGCCTTTTTTAGTCCATCCATGGCTCAAGACAGATTGACTCCTAAAAGCATTTGTAGTCATTTATTGGACACACACGGCTGATCACGTCTGGCTGCTCCCAGGCTACATCTAAGTCAGTCTTTCTGCTACGGTTTGCCATCTCAGGCTCACTCACCTCAGCCACCCCTTTGTTCTTCTCGGAACAGAAACCCAATTTGAATTTCTACCTACTGCTTGACTTCATCTTGACTCCATCTTTCATTTTCCATTCACATTCTAGCCTACATAGCAGTCAGATATGGCTTTCACTCTATGGGCTCCAGACTACAGGGATTTCCCCAGAAGTTCCCCACTACAGTTCTCATCTTGATATTAAAGGAGGGCAAGTATTCAACATTTGCTGGACTATTGCTAAAAGTATTTTTTTAAGATTTATTTATTTATTTTATGTATATGAGTGCTCTATCTGCATATACACCTGCGAGACAGATCCCATCTGACACCTGCATCAGATCCCATTATAGATGGTTGTGAGATACCATGTGGGTGCTGAGAACTGAACTCAGGACCTCTGGAAGAGTAGCCAGTGCTTTTCACTGCCAAGTCATCTATCCAGCCTGCTAAAAGTATTTTTATCTTTACTAGTTCAGAGAACTTTTACATTCACTATTGTTTTATTGTGTTTTATTCTTTATAGGGATGTATTTCCAATATCCTGAAATCTTGTTACATTGAGTTCTGTAATCTTAACATTTTACTGCCTCTTACCAAAGCTGGTCTTCCAAGAGCAACCATGGGAAAGGCCCAAGAGAGATTTCTTTAAGAATAGTGTGGGTAGGAGAGAGAGAGAGAGAGAGAGAGAGAGAGAGAGAGAGAGAGAGAGAG
>JADRCH010000057.1:549376-571320 GCA_019843965.1 Rhynchomys soricoides
GAGAGAGAGAGAGAGAGAGAGAGAGAGAGAGAGAGAGAGAGAGAGAGAATGAGAATACAGTGCAGCAGAGGAAAGGGGAGATGGGAGGGAAAGAGGGGAGGGGCCGTCACCTTTAAGCCGATGGGCCCCTTGTCATAATTCCATTTAATTTTGAATTTCCATAAAGATGCCACAGTAACTTTGGCTTACCTTGAACCCATCAATCGATAAAAGACATTAAACAAATTACCTCAGCCTCACCCCTGCCACTGCCTGCATAGTCTTGTTTCCTCCTGTTTGCTGAACTATTCCAATGCTGGTACTGAAGGAAGGGAACAGGAGGAGAAGAAATGTACTTAATGAGAAAAAAAACATAACATAGCACAGCACTCAGTTCAAGGAGCTGTACCGATGAAGCCTGATTCCCCATTTGAGTAAAATCCAATGTTTTTAATAAGGACAGATCTCGAGTGTCATGCGTACTGAGAGTGCACTGGGTGAACAGTACCATTCTGAGGATAGCGTCTTTTCTCTAGCAAAGGGACTGAGTGGCCAGGTTGGTAGGTCAGGAGTCAGCAGCAGCCCACGGTTAAGAGGAGAACCAGCAGTTCTCCAAGCCATCGACTTAGTCCAGCTGACTGTTGCTATGATGAAAACAGGTTGGGGAAGAAAGGAAATGCTTCAATATCACTGTCCATCATTGAAAAAACTCAGGACAAGAACTTAAACAGGGTAGTTGGAACCTGGAGGCAAGTGCTGGTGAGGAGGCCATGAGGGGTGCTGCTTACTGACTTGCTCTCTAGGCTCACTCAGCCTGCTTTCTTACAGAACCCAGGGCCACCTGACCAAGTGTGAGCTAACCCTCAATGGACTGGGCCCTCCCACATCAATCACTAATGAAGAAAATGCCTTACAGGCTTGCCTACAGCCTTATCTTATGAAGACATCTCAGTTGAGGTTCCCCTCAGATGAATACAGCTTGTGTGTAGTTGACATAAAAATGGCCAGCACAACCTCATTCAGAAATAATGGTATCTCCTGGGAGTTTTGACAAAGGAGCCAAGGGGGCCAGTGCTTCATGGGAATAGGGAGTGGTGATGAGTAAGGAAAGCTACCAAACTCCAGGGAAGAAAAAACAAAACAGAACAAGCAAGCAAGCAAACAAAAACAAGAAACAAAACAAACAAACAAACAAAAAACAAAACATGATTTGACCGGTTGAGGAGACAGCAAATACTGGTTGGCTTGAAACAATGTCAAGCATAATTTTAATACTGAAGACTACTGCATCCAACACTAGATTTATTAAACTAATTCAGATACCTAATTTCATTTAATTACAAGGTTAGTAGTGTCATTGGTCACACTCTGCAGAGAAGAAAGCAGAGGTAGTGCTGATTTGGCTGACTTGGCAATAAAAACATATTCTAACACTATGGCTGTCTCCAGAGTCTGTACTCGGGTCTATTATGATCATACCACCCTGAACACACTCATCTCAGCAGAGTCTATGCTATCAAACCTTTACAATGCTGTAACTAACCAGGAAGAGCATCTTCCTTTGTTTTTCTTCTTAAAGTTCAGTCTTCCTCAGATGATACAAGCTGGTCTAATATTTCCACAATTTTTACAAACTATAGAAAGTCACTTATTGGGCATCTCAAAATACAGTGGAACCGGAAGACAGGAGCAATGCCTGATAGTACCACCAGGACTGGTTTTAGAGATGGGAAAGAAAGTTGAAAGCTTAAGACAAATCTTACAAAAGAGAATTAGAGGTGTTCTAAGCAGAGAGACCTCTCCGCTCCCTTTGGCACTGGTGGAAAGATGCCAGTTAGTCTGAGACTGACATGTTCTAAACAGAAGGCTGTGAAAATGCCATTAGTGCAAGCAGGCAGGGGGCATGGAGCAGGGGAGGAAGCTGATTGCTGGAATTCCATAATTAATTGTATGCCATTTGGAGGGGCATGACACAGAATTTCCACTCAGCTCTAGCTCTCTGGGGAGATGTCATTGCTTGGAATTCATAGGATGAAAGGACTGAAGACTACAAAGATCATCTAGTTCACACACCCCAATTAATAGGGGAGGAAACGGATACCCTTAGAGGGACCAGTACAAGCCCAAGGCTATAGATCTAGTTGTGCCAGAGAGGGGCAGGACCCCTACTGTCTGACTTTCACTCCAGTGCTCTTCACACCTCATCTCTATGATGGATCAGGAGAGAACTGCCCAGTGCCTAGTCACCAAGAGCAGTGTAGTTTCATAACAGGAATGGAGAGATAAGAGGCCAAAGGATAAAAGAAACATCTTAATTATTTTCATGATGAAAACTTTCTAAGCTAACAATCTACTGGCTCAGCTAATATCAGAACAGCAGCCATGATGTGATTACTTCACTTGGTATTTTGGAGGCCTGGAGAGCTCCAAGGACACAGGGCTGTTGCTGGAGTTGGAGATAGTATCTAGATGTCATGGATGCTCACCTCCTGTGCAGAGATAACACTGATACCTGGAGATGAAGGAACTTGACCAAGTAACTCATAGGTCAATGGCACACTGAGCAGAGGAATTCAAACCTTAGGCTCCCATCCATTGACCTATATCACAGCTTCTCTTCGAGAACTGAGGATGCTTGTTAGGAGATGTCACCCTGACTACCCCAGATCTTATCTTTTCTTTTTTTCATCTTTTTCCATCATATAGAAAACAGGAAGAGTAATGTACAAATTTAAATTTGCAACTGTGAATCTCATAAAAGTATTTCCCTGAGCCCCAATGGAACCTCAAATGCATTGTGAAATGCACTGGGCAGTGTCTCCTTTTTGTAAGGCAATCTAGAGACATCCTGTTCTGTCTAGTTTTTATTGGCATAAAAACTAGACATAGGGTAGAATTCACCTAGTAAGAGGGAACCTCAATGGATAAAATGCCTCCATAAGATCTGCCTGAAGACAAGCCTATTGGGCATTTTTGTTATTGCTATGAGAGAGTCCAGGCTATAATGGGGGAGGGGGGGGTTCTACTCATAGGCAGGTGATCCTGGATAGTACAGGAAAGCAGGCTGAGCAAGCCATGAAGAACAAGTCAATAAGTGGCTCTTCTGCATGGCTTCTGCATCAGTTCCTGCTTCCTCAGATTCCTACCCTGAGTTACTGCCCTGCCTTCACTGAATGATGGACTACAAGTTATAAGATGAAATAAACCCTTTTCTTTCCAAATTGCTTTTGGTTGCGTTGTTTTGTTTTTTGGTTTTTGGTTTTTATTATCAACTTTAGCAACAGGAGCCCTAACTAAGATACATCCCTAAGAGGCATAGGAAGTACTAATGTAGCTGCAGAGCCTGGTCCACAGGTCTCTGCTTTTTGCATTCATATCAGATGTGACATGGCTGTGGGAATCAGCTGTGTAAAGGAAATAAAGTTTCTAGTCCCACGTTATATAACTAATCTCCTACCTAATGCTGACCCATCCCTTCCCCCCTAATTCAGCATGGGACAGATGGATGTCTCTGGGGTATTTTGGCCACACTGAGAACACTCAAAATCAAGACTGTTAGACATTATGTGAGTGCTTTTATTTAGTAGTATTATGCAATACAACCACCAACATAAGAGAGATTTGAAGGGAAATTTTTATCCTACAGAAAAAATAATATGGACAGTCAAAGGAAAATATGAATGAGAAATATCTCCATTGGAGACTAACCCTTCTTTTCATGGCAAGAACATGTTACAAAGAAGCAAATCAGATGTGGTCCTGAACAAAATCATTCCAGAAAGGCTGACAGAAAAGCCATGCTTTCTTCCTCTTACACTAGGTCCCCACTTCCTATAAGCCCAGTAGAATTTTCAAGGGTAATTATTATCTAGTCTTTCAGTGTGGGATGGTTTCTAGTGATATATACGGAAGAACAAACCAGAGTCTGGAGTCAGGAGAGGCCTGAAATAAGAATTGGAGGGTTGGCATATATCCAATACTCTAATTCTGGTCCCAGTCTGAGACTCAAGCCAACTATCTTTTCCCCTTCTACTTATGCAGTCCTAAACAGGTTTCTACGTTATCCTTTATATCCCTGGGGGTAGTTCTGAGGCTAAAGAAAGATCTGAGAGAAAGCTGTATCAATGCCAGCTTAAGTCTCAAGTTTTGTTTCAAATGGACAGCCTCGGGGAACGAGAAGAGGCTGGAACCCAACACATCAGATGCCAATTTTGGAAAAAACAGAAGCATGTGTGGGTCAATTTCATGGGTCAAGCTCTTTGATCCAATGAGTAAAATATTTGAGAGGAGAATAAAAAGCTGCCAGTGACCAAGGGCAGAGAATCATTCTGAAGAGTGCATCTCTTAAGAATGAAGATGGACACAGACCAGAAATCTCAGGCATATGTGGGTATCTGCAGGATGGTTGGATAATGGTTCTTAAGATCCATGGGAAACATGGGGCTAGAGGGAGTCTCAATAGTTAAGAATACTTGGTAGACCAGAGGACTCAAGTTCAGTTCCTAGAACCCATATTAGTTACGTGTAACTCTAGCTCCAGGGGACCCAATACCCTCTTCTGGCTTCCAACAGAACTTGCACACATATGGTAAACATCCAGAGAGATTTACACATATGCACATAAATAAAAAATAAACCTTAACAAATTCCACGGAAAACAGAGCTACTCTAAGTGGTATCCATCTCTTCCTAAAGATGGAAAGTAGAAAACTTTGCTCAATATCTGACATCTATAAAGGTCATAAAAAATGAGAAGCCCTACTTTAACCTCTTAAAGCATTCCCTAGATATTATTGATCTGTTTCTGATTATTATTACAGAGGGAAATATGTGCGTAAGATGACTTAGCCCTTACTGCACAGGATGCCCAAGTGTCTGCTTCCTCTTCTCCACCTCTGTCATGACCACTATCTGTCTCTTTTATGAAATGTATTCACCCAGTGGAATTGAGACAGAGCTATAATTAGCATAAATACATCACCATTCATAGAGCATAACACCCTCACTAACCCATAATATAGAGAAAACCACAGAAGCCAAATTTACACTCAAACTCCTTCTATGCATCAGCTCATTCTGATCTATGGATTCTATATGACTAAAGAAAAACAGGCCTTACAGTGACCCTAACCTTAACCCTGAACACTTCTTCTGTGCCACTGAACCAGCAACCCACATATCCTAACCAATACTGGCCAAGACCACCAAATACTGAACTTTAGCTTACCCTAAATGCTCTAGAATTCCTCTCTGCACCTTTTAAGAGATGCCCAGATCCCCAATAGTGAAGTTTGTCTTTACCAAAGCAAGTAGATGGGCTGGACTCTGACTACAGGTGAGTTGCTAGTGCCCTTTGGGTGGGTGACCAAGAACTGACTGAAGGGCTGCTCTTTAGGGACATCAGTGATCCTCGTCTTCCTGGTCTTCCTGCTTTTTGTTCTCTAAGGCTGTCTCTGCAGCTAGACTCCTAAGCTCAATTTCCTCTAGGCTGACCAAGTTCTTTTGTCAATTATTCCTTGCCAGATGTCAAGAAGGAGATACCACCAGCAGTTTCTGGAAGACACGGAGTATCTTAAGCTGTTTCATCCACTCAGAGCACTGCTAAGTATCCTTCTCTTGGTACCTGGCAGGTCATTTTGTTCAGGCTCCCTCTGCTGGGAGACTCTTTCTCTTCTCCAGACTTTATGCAAATGTCATTCACCTACTCCCAGGCCTCCCAATCACCCTGGGAGGCTTCACTGCTGAAGGTTTCATGAGTGATTTCCCCCTCCTTGCTTTATTTTTCTCCTTGGTATTTACCATAAACTTATAATTCCTGAATACTATTTATCTATTAATCTTGCTTATTGCTGGATAGTAAGCTCAATGAAGATGAGCTTAAAAGCTCATACAAGCTCAATGAAGATGGTGATGTCACTTTCAACCTCTAGGAAAGTGATGGGTTACCAGTGACCAAAATCAATTCGTTATTCTGAAACCTGACTAAGATTAAAATCATGTGGAAAACATTGGAGACATTTTGATGGCACATTCCAGAAACATTAATTTAAATAGCTTGAAGTGAAGCCCAGACACTGACAAAAAATATTTTTAAAAAGTGAATTGAATCTGTAGCAGAGTTGGAAACTATCAATTTAAACAGAGTATTTCAACTCACCCCAGTGTTTTCAGTAAGTACACACCATTATCTCTATCCACAATAGCCTGAACTGGAACTGGGCCCTTTATCTTCAGGCTCCTCAATGCATGCCTGGCCTGACAAAGAGTGTAGAACAACATTTGGGGAAGAGATAGAAAGAAAATATTTGTTTCAAGAGCAGTGCACTCATACAGTATGATAGAGTAAAATAATGGAAAATTTCCAGAAATCTTGGAAACTACTAATAAGGACCAGTGCTAGTTCATAGGGCATTTCAGGGAGATGTAAGAAAGGTCCCCAAACAGGAAATGACTCACATTTCTAGAGCTCTGTGTGGAGATAACTGGATTCATAAGAAAAAATAATAAAGCTATATTTGTAGGCTGTGTAAACTAGTGGAATTTCAAAGCCTCTTATATCTGGATGTGGGCCTCCCATACCTCCCTCTAGGGTACCCCCTAGCCATCCTAATAGATGCAAAACCCATTAAGCCATAATTGCTGTGTAGCCTGGTACTCTAGATGATGCTTGCTTGTGCACCCAGAAGCAATTCTGGTCCTCACAGTGCTCCCATCTGCATGGAGAAAATAATTTCTTGGCCACCCCATGCTGAGCAGAATTTAGGAGCTGAAATTAGGGTTAACGTCACCAGCATGCAGCACTCTGATTTCATTCATCAGCTACCTGCTCGTGGAATCTGACAATGTTACGGGGCAATTTTGTTCTTGGCACATTTAAGCGGCACAAGGGGGCATAGGGGACTCTACCAAGGCAGTAATTTCCTAGGTAATCATTCTAATGTCTTCATCCTGAGTGCATTTGTACGGCTGAGTTAATTAGGGGAGTTAATTTTCACAAATGGCACAAAAATACCCATTTGCTGGTAACACTGCCTTGTGCCAATGCCTGGCTGAAGGTAACCAGAAAAGATAAGTTGATGCTCTACATCTATCACTGCTGATAGCTTGGACCAGGAAGGACCACAGCTGTTGGCTTGGCAGATGTGGAATTTTCTAAAGGTTGTAGGAAAGATATTCTAAGCTGTCACTAATAGCTAAACAACATGGTAGATGTCTTCTGTCTATCTGCTTAGCCAGCTCTTCAGTCCATGCAGAACACAGAGACTGCTACAGGACCTGACAAGAAGATCTACACATTGCTAAGCTAAGTCAGTCATGGTTTCCAGATGCCTTGATATTTCCTGGGCTGAGACTCTCTGTTGAAGGCTCTAAAGTGGTGGAAGGATCACATCTTACAGTCACTGGAATCCTAGGGAGCTTGGGGTTTTTCTTTGTGTGTGTGTGTGTGTGTGTGTGTGTGTGTGTGTGTGTGTGTATGCTCCAATCTGATGATTCTGGAATGAGAATGATTTTGGAAGGTGGTAAAGCTGTCTGTTCTCTGGGAGAAAACATATTCTTCTCATAGAGAGGTAGAGAAAAAGTAGGAATCGGCACTGCTGGTCAACTGGTGGTACAACTTGGCTGTGAGGGAAAAGAAGGGGCTGGTGTGGAAGTACTTCAGGGCTTGAGGAGGCCAGCCAGCCACAGGGAGGGCAGAAAGCTGGAGCTCATTCATAACTCTAAACATTTGTTTTGGGAATTCTCTGAGGTCTTCTGGCCCATCCCATTCTGGAAGAAGTGGTTTAACAATGAAAGGGTAGCCTTTCTATGAGTGTCTGACTTGAGCCTTTATTAATTACTCTTTCAATTATTGTGAGCAAATACATAGCAAGATAATTTAAGAGAGGAGAGATCGATTCTGGTTCAGGCATGGCAGGAAGTGGCTCTGTGGAGCAGAAGCACCAGGCAGCTGTGAGATTACATCTCTATAGACACTCATCTGGCTTTCCCATGGCTTCCCATTATTTATTTATTTTTTTATTTGTTTAGTGTATGTCCTGATGATAAGTCCTTGAGGGCATGCATACCATGGCACACATGTGGAGCTCAGAGGACAACTTAGTGAAGTCTCTCATCTCCTTCCATCTTTATTTGGGTTCCAGAGATAGAACTCATGTCACCAGGCATGTATGACAATCGAGTTTACCCACAGAGCTGCCTCCCTCCTTTTCCTTTTTATTCCATCTAGGACACCAGCCAAGGAATGGTGTTCCCCCCTTTGAGGGTAGCTCTTCCCCTTAGTTAATCCTTTCTAGAAATACCTTCAGAAACACACTCAAAACTGTGTTTGGGTAATATCTTAAGCACTCTTAGCCCAATGAAGCTGACAATCAAAATTAGTCATTAAAACCCCTACTGAGTTCTTCTACTGTATTTAAATTTCTATCTTGCTGAGTTAATTTATTTTGGAAGTGTAAGTCCAAATGTCTTTCTCAAAGGACCAAGTATTTTATAAATAGCACCTTGGATGTAGCAGACATCAATAAACACCATTTCCTTTCTGTTACATCTGGAATCTTCCACACTGAAGTTATAAGAAAGCCCCCAGCCTCATTTCTAGATTCTGATGGGCTTTATTGCTATAAAGAAGCATCCACTCCTGCCATGTCTAGAAGCTGAAGGCAGGCAAGACAATTAGGAATTGGCATTAGCTGGTATAGATCTGTCAGGACAGTTTCCTATCCATTCTACCTTCATGCAAGGAAAATGCATGTTCATCAGAACACAGCCCTGGCAACTGTCTACACACATGCTGGAGGACAGGAGGACGATCGCCTGGCAGAGCTAATCAGAAGCCAGATGTATCTTGTCAAGCACAAGTTCCTCCAAACATGCCAGCACTCTGAGAAGTGCTTTGAATTGCAGGTCTTCATAACTCCAGCAGGCACCTGCCAGTCTTCCTTCTTGTATAAAGTCATCCTTTCTTCCACCATCATTTGAGAACTTACCAACTTTAAAAGGACAAACAGTACGTAGAATAGGTGCTCAGGAAACACCATTCTTTTCTACTGTGTAAGAATAAGTCTTGGAAAAGATAATATAAAATATTAGATACTAGCCCTGAGGGCCAGCAGAATGAATGGAAATATGAAACCTTGGGGGTGGGAGGTGGGGGGACCCTCTAGAAAGTATCAGAGACCTGGGAGCTGAGAGCCTCTCAGGACTCAAAGGGAGTGTCCTTAGAGGAAATGCCCAACATCGGAGAGAGGGAACTTGTAAAGTCCAACTCCAGTTGAAAGACAGGGTATCCAGTGGAGGGATGGAGTTGCCATCCAACAGTCAAAAACTTTGACCCAGAATTGTTCCTGTCTAAAAGAACTGCAGGGATGAAAATAGAGAAGAGACTGAGAGAAATGCAGTCCAGTGACTGACCAAACTTGGGATCCATCTCAAGGAGAGGCTCCAAGACCTGACACTATTACTGATGCTATGCTATGCTTGCAGACAGGAGCCTAGCATGGCTGTCCTCTGAGAGGCCCAACAAACAGCTGACTGAGACAGATGCAAACACTTGCATCCAACCAATGAATTGAAGTCAGGTACCCCTGTGGTTGAATTAGGGAAAGGCTGGAAGAAGCTGAGGAGAAGGGCAACTCCATAGGAAGACTAGCAGTCTCAACTAACCTAGATCCCTGAGATCTCTCTCTCTCTCTCTCTCTCTCTCTCTCTCTCTCTCTCTCTCTCTTTCACTGAGCCACCAACCAGGCAGCATTCATGAGCACATGTACAGCAGAAGACTGCCTGATCTGGCCTCAGTGGGAGATGCACCTATCCCTGGAAAGACTTGGCGTAGAGAGGCCTGGCAGGGGTTTGGGGTGGCAGTGGGGACATCCTCTTGGAGACAGGGGTGAGGAAGAATGGGATGAGAAGCTGTGAGAGGGCAGACCTGGAAGGGGGGTTAATGACTGGACTGTAAAAAAATAAAAGTAATTAAAAAATGGATACTATTCTGTCTCTATGACAAAAATTCATGACATAAACAACTTTAGTGGAGAGAGGATTTGATCCAGTTCTGTTTCAGAGATACAGTTCACCCATAGATCTGTTCATCCTGTGCCCATGTAAAGCTCAGTGTCATGGATTGCACTTATGTGGCAGAGCCTGCTTACCTCAGGACACACAGGAAGCAGGGCAAGCAAAGAACTAAGACTAGATGTAGCTAGCCTTCAGAGGCACAATCCCAATGACTTGCTCCCTCCAGCGAGGCCCCATATCCCTGTGTTTCCATAATTTCCTAAAGAGTGCCACCAGCTGGGGACCAAGCATTCAATAGACAGGTGGTGGGGACAGTTCATGCTCAAACTATTACCATGATGAAAGAAAGAAGGGCCTGAAGCCAAAGTTCACCTCTTCTACTAAGCGTTTGTAAGTGAATTCCAAACAAACAGAGGTGCTTTGTTTGCTTGTTCTTTTTATTTTACGCTCTGTTTTGCTTCCATTCAGAGAAGCAGTTCCTAATCCTTTCTCTTCTAAGAGCTGGGGCTATAAATGAAGACTCCATACAAAACATTTTATAAACCTTAGTTTATAACTCCAAGACAGTCATGAAATATCACCGATGTACATTGCGAATTCGCCACTGTCCTCCTCCCCTTCCTTCCCTAGAAACATGCAAGGACTATCTTAAGAGAGAGCAAATACAAAGAGAATCTATCCATATCTTTTCTAATGATTTACTTGCTATTTAACTTTCATGACAACCTTGTGGAAAAGAATGTTTTCTCCATTTTCCATAGGAGAATGTTGACTTGGAGACAGGTTTGCAAAGATCAATATCACCACTCCCATAAAGTGATGGAGGCAAAATTCAAACCTGGATCTCCACAACTTAAGAAATTATATTTATTATTCAATAGGAGCTCTCAAGGGAATTCTGAGTACTTGATCACTGGGAAAAGCAGCAGAGGAGAGTATGCAGAAAGACAATGAAGACACTGTCTGCCTGCAGGAATATGCAGAAGATGCCAAACTTCTTGGAGGGAGGGAGTACTTCCCAGGAGCACCTGTCATAGAGCATGAGAGCTTGTACTTAAGTCATACCAGCTTTCAGTTAAGAATGTCCTTGCTGCAGCCTTTGTTAATGTTTGGAATTAACAGCAAGGTAGGGGAGGGGACCTTAAAACGTATCTTGTATTTTTCCAATAACAAAGACTGCTATGGCTTCTGCACATTCACACATTTGTTCAACATTTATTGAATGCATTTGCTTTTCCAGGCACTGAGCTGGGAACTAGTCCAAGGTGAGAAAGATGTGAATCTAATCCTCAAAGATCAAAGGGATGATAAATTAATGAAAAAAACTCCTGCTGGAGATTTGCACACATAATGACAACTCACAGCGCACAGTGAGTAACTACCACAAGAAAATGATGGATCACATAGCATGTGGTACAGAGACCTGGGAGGCTACTGTCAGCTACATCCATCAGAGGAGGCTTCATGGAGGAGATGGCATTTTATCAAGGACTTGAAGCATAGATAAAAGTCATATGCCTACTGATGGGTACAAAGCACAAACAGAGGTCAAAAACTTCATTGCCTAAAGTAGTGAGCCATTCAATTCTCAGCCTGTGTTCTTCCCATGGCTTGTAACAAGGACTCACAAATGCTCTCTTAAGAGACTTCCCTACCCACCCACCCCCATTAAACTTGGATATGTAGAACATATCTTGGATTCAAGTAGATGAAGCTATTAGGTGTCAACATGCACAAAAACAACCAGGCAGACACATGAATTCTTTTTTTTTAAGGAGTGGAGGCCCCTGTAACTCAGCCAGAATCCACAGAGATATGAAAGTAGTAACAAGCTTGAAAGTCAAGTGTACAGAGACAGGACTGCCGAAGAGAAGAAGCTACTTTACCACCAATAGCTGGAAAGACTAGTAATGGTAGGAGCTGAGAGAAATCAGGGTTTTTCCAAGACTATTATGTCCCAGTCTCCAACCTGCCCAATCAATTGGTTGCTTCTCCTCCATTCATGACAGAATAGTAGCCATACAGGCTCAGAAGACTTCCAACATCAGTGTTTGATCATTTTTAGTATAGGTCGCCCGTTAGTAAAACCCACAGCCACTATGCTCCTAGTCTCTTGATACTGATCAAAAAATGTCTTTTAGTATTTCAGTTATAACTAAGAAAAGACAGGCAAAAATCATCCAATAAAAAAGAATGAGCCAACAAATATAACAGTGATTCAGAAAACAAAAGAAAAATCTAAATTATGACCGATGTTCCCATAACAATAAGAGAAGATATTGCTCTCTTTAAACTGAAATGGATGTTATCATAGAGAATAAGGAAGGCTACGCTGGGCCATGGTGGTGCAAGCCTTTAATCCCAACACTCAGGAGACAGAGGCAGGTAAATCTCTGTGAATTCAAGGCTAGCCTGGTCTACATAGTGGGTTCCAGATCATCAAGACCTACATAATGAGGCCAACTCTCCAAAAAATAAAAATAAAAATATAAAAGAAAGAGGGGTAGAGAAGAGAATGGAAAGGAAAACTCCGAAACAATGACTAGAAAGAGGAGTTAGAAGTTGTGTGTGGAGAGACAAATAGGAGGTGAGAGACATCAGCCCTTGCCCTCTACCCTTTCAGCAGCACTTATCCTTAGCTATTTCTACATTTTATGCTGACAGAATAAATTAAACTTTCCAAAGACTAAGATGTAGTATTGGGCTGCTTATTTTGTTGTCACTACAACAAAATATCTGAACAAATCAACTCTAAGGAAGAAAAAAGCTTATTTGGGATCATAGTTCACAGGTTCAGTCAAGTTCTTGGCTGATTTGCTCCAATGCTTTGGAGCCAAGATGAAGCTATCATGATGGAAGGGTATGGTTGAGCAAAGCTATCACCAGCAGCCAGGAGGCAGAGGGGAAAGAGGAGGTACAGTAGCCAAGGAAAATGCCTGCTTATCAAGAGCATACTCCCATTCATCCTCCATCCCTTACCTCACAACGTACATAAACATGCACATATGTGCCTGCACACATCCACACACATCCACACCTACTTTCTCCAAGGGATAGCATCTCCGAAGATACTAACATACTGGGAATTTGTCAATAGATCACTCACTGATTATGTCACTGCCTGCATGATCCAATCAATCACTTCTCCAACACTGCATCTCTGAGCACTGAGCTGGGAACTAGACCTCCAACACATGAATTCTGGGAAACAGCCAAATGATAGTGGCTTACAAAAGGAGTCAGACTCAAGGCTGTTCTAAAAATTCTATTCTTTCCACTTCTCCTAAACAAATGGCTAAAACGGGGTTTTAAATCACCTAATAAAATGCAACTTGCTCATGGGGAGAAACAATTTCTGGATTAGAACAACTAAATAGATGCTTTCTAATTTCTAAAATTTAGGACATATATTTAAGGTTATTGTAAGTTTTCTTCTTATTCACTTGTAAGTACTTACAGTTGAAAAGCACCTATTAGCTTTAACAGAAAACTTAAAATTCGATTGAATGGGGAAAAATACATATAATTGGGCCTTATATGTAGCCAGGCACTTACTCAGTGGATAAAACCAACAGTTACAGGATTGCCTTGGGCACACCTACACTTCTGTGTGATTTTCTTCAGTTGGTAATACATAAAACATGGAAGTGTTTCCCCAAATAAGGATGAGCTCAAATATAGCAGTCATCTCAGCATTGTCTATAGTAATTAAAAATGTAAAGCATGATGGAACACACCCATCTGTGTCACTGACATCTTTAGTTAGTAAACAACACGGTATTTATAATATGGCATTTTTAAAAGAAATAAAAGTAAGCAGTATCCCAAGTCCTGTATGTGTTCTTATGTGTGACACCATTTGTTTTAGTCAAACATCCGGTAACATTTTACTTCAGTTTGAACCTTGCTATACCTCTAGATAATCTTATATCTGAAAGTAACTTAAACTCTTTAGTTGTCAGTGTATTATACACAAAATAGGAATGATGATAATATCTACAGCATAGTACACTCTGTGAATGAATCTGTCATTGATACACTTTGAACATTTCCTGGCCTGTGAATCACAATAGGAGATGAGCAACTAACCCTTGTGTGATCTGTAGAGGGATGAGCTTCTGGGAACTAGATATTCTCTTCTAAGCTTAACAGTGACCTTTAGATTTTCTCTGATCTGTGTTTTGATTTCTTAGATGACAAAAAAGATTCTATGAGCAAATTTAATAGAATATACCTGGTAATAGAAAAAATAGATCTCCATCCACAGTGTCTCACAGGATGGGTGAAAGTAGTCCTTTTCCTCCACTTCATACAACTCTTCTATTGGTTTTTGACAATGTCACCAAGACAGATTTGGGGACAAGAGGCAAATCTCACATAGCCAGACAGGCTGGCTTCAAATTTGCTATTTAGTTGAGGACAGCTTTGAACTTCTCATCCTTCTGTCTTCACTTCCTGAGTTCTGGAGTTACGGTATACACCATCATACCTGTTTTATGAATTGCTAGGTATTAAACCTATGGCTTCCTGGTCCTAGGCAAGCACTTGACAAACTGACCCATATCCACACTCTTGGAGATAGACTTTTGCCTTTTAAATTTTTTGCATGTGTATATTTAGTGTGGGTGTGTGTTCTAATGTGTGGGGGGAGCACATATGTATAATAAGCAGGTGTGCTTGCACATGTGTGTGCATGAGTGTGAAAGCTCAAAGTTGATGTCAAGTGTCTTCCTCAATTGCTCTCCACTTTACTGAGGCAAGTTCTATTTATCTCGGAACCCAAACCTCAAGAATCAGCTAATGTATATAGCCAGCTTATTTCAAGGATCCCTTTGCCATCTCTGCTTTCTATATGCTAGAATTACAGGTGACAGCCATGCCTGCCCAACATTTATGTGGATTCTGGGGAATTCAAACTCTGGTCTCCACATTTGTGTAGCAAGTGTTCTATTTACTGAGTCATTTTAGCAACCCCAGAGATAGAACTTCCTCATGGGTTATTCTATTTCATAATTATAATTCCAGTGATTATTCTAATAAGTTACATTAAGTGTATCTCAATATTCTGGGTGACTACACACTACTAGTCTTTTTCAGTATAAGGCAGTTCTAGTCTGGGAAAGAGAACAGCCTCAATAAAAAAGATGCTATTTGTCAGGAAATGTCCCATTGACCTGACACCTCATGGTGGGAATGAAGGTTTGCATGTGATCTTTCCTGATCAGAAAAGTGCTAAGACATTTCTCATACATGGTACATGGCTCAAAGCTCCAAAGAACTGAATCACTCTACTTTCCCGAGATGTGGCTTGAATTCAGCAAGTATCATATATCACAATAAACTTATATTGTGGATTTAAATTTTACAGTATCATGGTATTATTTATATTTAATTTTACAAAATCACTTGGGATTTATAGTAGTTTAAAAATCTTAAGCTTTTATTGGGAGTTTATACTTAGTTTTATGTTTATATGCTTAAGTGACAATAAAAATAAACATTGGATGTTTATGAGAATTTTTTTCTCTAAAGGGAATTCATACATTCAAACTTGATAAATAATGTGCTGTGTAAACTTTGATTAGAATGGAATTTTAATTTAATATAATTTGAATATTTAAAATCCTTATTTCATTCTTAGCACTGGGCTACCACTCTTAGTACTACAGGCAGCACTTGCTCTATGAGCTTGGTACTTGATAGACTCACAATTTTTAAGAGGTGGTTACCCATGAAACGATTAAATATCAATATAAGACAACATGTGATTAAGGTCCTGGAGTTGTTTACAGACAAGTACCTAGGAGTTTAACTCACAGGGGAAGCCCAGAGAACTCTGAGAAAACCCTGCTGGGCAAATGAGAGACCAATTTTTGGTCTTAAAGGAGAAGTCCCATAGGAAAGAAAAAGGTTTCCTGTGGAGGAGGGAGAGGAGCAGAAGTCCCATGGAGGAAAAAAAAAATGTCCAATAAAAAGGGGAGAGCCCCACGGAGAAGGAGAAGGGATCCCATGGAGTGGGAAGAGGAGCCTTATAGAGAAGGAAGAACTAATCATGAAGGAATTACATGTTGCTTGGGTTTGTGATGAAGCTCAATGAAGGAGGTAGGAGTCATGAGCTACGGCATATGTATCAAGAGAATGATATAACAAAAATGATATTTTGAGAAGGTTCTTCTGAAAGGAACATTTCATAGTTACTGCATACCAACAGTAACTTGCACTCTCCTGGTACAAACATGTTACCTCAATCCACAGTAGACCTAGAATGGAGACACAGAGAGCTCAACTGTGTCAAGGATGCATAATAAGAAATGTAGACCAGGACTGATGCCTGCTTTTGTTGCTAAAAACAAAAAAGACATGGAAAAGTATAATATTCAAAGTGAAAGCTGCACTTTGGGCTCTTCTTGGCTGGGTCCATATCCCTACAGTGCTACATGATGCCCTATACATGCTAAAGGGAACAGATATCCCTATGGTGCTATATGGTGCCCTACACATTTGAAAAGGAACAGAAGAGTAAGGACAAGAAATATGACAATGTGAGCCTGAATGGTTGGGTAATTTCCTTAGTATGAGTATGTAGAAAGGTGAGCAAGCCTGTTTGTACTTGTGTGTGTGCATATGTATGTATATGTAAGTGGTATGTATGTGTGTGTGCTCGCACATGTAGGTGAAGATCAGACATTAGTGTCTTTCTCAATTGCTCTTCATCTTACTTTTTGAGAGACAGAGTCTTTTTTTGGCCTGGGGCTTACTGATTAGGCCAGCCTGGCTGACTAGTGGGCCCTGGACAAACACTTGTCCCTGCTCCCACTTCAGTATTGGGGTTAAAGACACACACACTGCCACACGCAGTTTTTATGTGGATGCTCAGGATCCAAACTCAGGTCCTCATGCTTGCACAATGTGTCAACTTGACACAATCTAGAATCCCCTTGGAGTTTCCATGAGGTTGTCTTGTGGGCGTGCATATGAAGGATTTTCTTTATTGGGTTAACTGATGTGATAAGATCCTCCCTAAATGAAGGCAACACCATCTCATGGGCTGGACTCTGTACTGAATGTAAAGGAAAGAAAGAACCAAGCACTTGGAAGCTTGCATGCATATATTCTTTCTCTGCTCTTGACTGAGCACGTGACTAGCCTCTTCAAGGTCCTGCCTTGACTCTGACCACAATGGACTGTAAGTGGAATTGTGAGCTAAAGTAAACTCTCTCTCCTCTGAGGTGATTTATATCAGCAGCAGAAAGTACTTAGTGACAGTGGATCTTATCAGCCCTGGTGTTGATCTTCACATAGTACTAGTAATCCAGGCCACAACAGTGCTGTCAAAGTTCTGCAGTGAGAACTCACCTTGGCATCACCTTTCAAACTCTAGACTCTTTAATCTTCACAACTCACTTTTACCACTTCAGATTCACATTTCCAGATTATAAGATGAAAGTCATATTATCTTACAGAATTGCTAAGATACTGATAGTAGTTTGCATGTGTATTATTTAAAAAATTTTTGCCTTTGTTCCCATATTTTTCTTCATTTTGCTTCTTGGGTTTGGTGGAAAGAACAGTGGAGGTGGGTCAGGGATGGGAACAGATGAAGGCAGAACACTAATTCTAGTCTTCCTAGAGGCTTCAAAACAAGGTCATACAGCACTCACTGGGGTCCCTTCTGTGTTAGTAAGAGCTTGGATGTAAATAACTGGGTTGTAAAACAAAGCTCACCAGCTGGTGGGTCCCTCAGAGTTAAAGCTCAGAGGTAAAGGCAACAGAGATGGCTCAGAGTGATTTAGATCAAGGCAGGAATGAGCAGAAAAGCAGACTTGGCAAGCCACACACTGAAGCTGCTTATGCTGTCACTCCATGCCTTTTCTTACAAATATAAAGGCATAGACAAGACAGTATGAGATCTGAAGTAGATATCACTGTGTGGTACTTGCCCACAAGAGAGACTTCTGAAGCCTGAGCTACCAAGTGGTTCACAGACTGACCTCAGATGTTGGTGTTGTGCCCAAACCTTCCTCTCTGCTGGTGAGCACAAAGCCCTGTAATGTAAGGAGATTTTCTCTCCTGTATGCACCAATGTGGATGTGTGGAGAAGGAATATAAACCTTCTAACCCAGCGCTCCCTTCCTGACTTTCTCTTTAAAAGGTCATCTACTTTATATTCCACTGTCCTTCATCTGGCCCTTGAATTAGCTCTGATAAAAGACTAATTTTCTAGTAGCAAAGATAGAGCTTAGATGACGTTCTCCTATTTGGAGATAAATGTACTTTCACATGAATGTACTTGCAATCAGAATGTAATTAAAACATAAGAGAGCTTCAGTAAGCCCACCTAGCAGTTCTGTAAACCGAATGGAAAAGTGGGGAGACAGCTCACACATAGAAGTGACTCTAGAGTTTCTTAGCAATCCATTTGGCCAGGTTTGAGATTAGCTTTTCCTTTTTCTTTTCTTCTTCTTTTCTTTTTTCAATCAGCTTTTCTGTTTCTCTGTTCTTTTTCAACCACAGCTTGAATAGTCCTCTCTGAGTGTGACTATGCCTGAAAGCCAAGGTCCATTCAGATAGCCAGAAGGGCAAAACACCTTCCCAGTACAAACAATTCACAACCTACTGCCATGACAGAGATAAATCACACACTGAGGTATAACTCTGGCACCTGAATTCCAACTATTGAATTGGGCACATTTTCACCAGATAGTTTTGCAAGGGGTGTCAACTACCAGGGCCAAACTGTTGACAAGATAGATATACCTTTATGAAGTGGTTTTAAGCATAGACCTCAAGAAGATATTTCTATATATAGTCTTTAGTACAACCAAAATTAATTGGCCATATTTAGGTGTCTAAAGATCTCTGAACCAAGTGTGAGTCTAGTCATTGAGTTCATCTGTGGGAGTCAAGTTAGCCTGCATCATCTCTTCCACACATATTTAACCAGTCTTCTTAGCACTCACAACTCAGTATCTTTCTTGAGCACTGAACCCACGGAACCAGATCTTGGCTATATAGACATCTGTCTTTTTTTCTATCTAGAGATAAATAAGTGATCCCCTCCAAGTTCAAATCTTGTGTTATCCTATTTCCAGAAAAATGGACTTGAAGATTTCTTTTACACGTGGGCCTTATCTGTGTCTCAGGACCCATAAAATACATGTGCTTTCTTCCTTCCTCCACACTATCAGGCCAAAGAGGGAAGTCATGCTCCCTTACCTCCAGTTTTATTGGGCTAAACATGCTCAGGAGATGGCTAGAGAGACACACATTGCATCCAAACTCTACTGGGCTTCATTCAGAGAGAGAGAGAGAGATGTCTGCTGACACACACTCTTACCTTTGCTGGATGTACTGCGGAGGGTTTCTGCTTACACAGGAGCCCGAACTCCCTGGACTCATGAAATTTGCAGTTCAGGCTCCCAGAGTCAGCACTGACCCAAACCTCTTAGCTTATCTGTCTGCTGCCCGCATATCTTAGGCAAAGAGCCCTGGGGTAGAGGAAGGAACAAACACAGGAGAGAGAAAACAAAGCTGCTTAGCACTGTGACTTGGGTGTATTAAGCCAGTTCATCTTACACAGGCAAAGACTGAAGAGCCTGAGCAGAGGTGGGGGTGTTATGAGGAAAGCCACACAGGCCAGGCGCTGAGAGGGATAAGCTCTAATTTAGCTAGAAGAGTTAATTATTTTAATGATTTGTTGTGATCTCAAAACAACGGTTAAACGATAAATCCACACCATTAAGGCTTTTATGATGCTTGACTTCATTTAGCAAATAGTGTGGGTTGGGGGCTTAGGTTGAACATTTGAGATTATTTTGCTGTGAAGATACCCACATTTAAATAATAATAATAATAATAATAATAATAATAATAATAATAATAATAATAATAATAACAAGCTCCAGGCCCCCAGGAGCAACTGGCTCCTAAACCCTGTGAAGGTGAAATGGAAAGATACCCTTAAAAACTTAACCCAATGGTTTGCTCAACTGCCTCTACTGTGTGTTCTGGGCAGAAAGCAAGCAAGCACAGAAAATTGAAAGTTGATTGTTTTCCATCTTAGTTTGAGGCTCCAGTCCAGGGGGAGAATGTAGTTCCTGGTGCTTTGATACTCTGGGGGAAAGTCTGATCATGCCTCTAGATTGAAAAGCCAAAGAAGTTCCCACTGCAGTATACAGAGGCGAGTGCCTTGTTTAGAATTTTCTTCATAAAGGCCCAGAATTGTCAAAATAATGACCAGGAAATTTGACAATCTGGAATCCTTGACAAACTATTACAGGCTTACGTATATCTGAGGCATGTTGGACACTATGATTTAAATAAAGATTCTGAGGCCCTTGAGATAATCTTCATCAATAAACATGCCTATTTACCCAAACTTTCTTCAAATTATTTTGTTTTGATTCACACTGGCTTTTCCTGCAAAGACTGCCTACTCTGTAGTAGATTAACTCAGAAAATTCTGAAAAGTTTGAGATCCCTATACCCCAGGTGACACTGTCTATAGATAGTGCTTCTTATTGTTCCTTCCATACCTTTAACCCTTATGCTGCTGACTCTTTCTTTCCCATTCCAAACTTTGAAGTTCATTCCATTAAATCATGTCCTTTCATACTGTCCTCTACAGAGATCAAAATGATGAATCAAGCTTCCTTGTGGTTTGATTTTCGTTCTTTTAAAGCTCTTGCTCCTTCATGTCTCTCTCTCTCTCTCTCTCTCTCTCTCCGTGTGTGTGTGTAGACTTGCCTGTGGAAACTAAAGGCCAACACCAAGTGTCTTCCTCAGTTACATGGCATCATATTTTTAAGACTAATTTGTCTAGACTGACCAGTGAGTTCTAAGGATTTTCCTGTCTCTACCTCCTCAGCACCAGAATTGTAGGTGTATATCACTACGCCCAGCTCTGTACATAGTTGCTGGGGATCAAACTCAGGTCTCCATGCTTGTAAGGTAAACACTTTACTGATTGGCCATTTCCCCAATCGTGATGTCCTCTCCAATACAACCTGTGACAATTTTTCTTGATTTCAGCATGCAGGGAACAGTGTTTTCCATATCCTCTTAATTTCCTGATTTGCTCTTCTCAGTGTGCCAGTCCTCCCACCTCAAGGTCATTAGCTATATCTCTTCCTTCTTGTAAATTTAAAGCATTCTATAGTCCAACAGTACCCTCCTGTTTTCCAGGACATTCTTAATTGCCACAGCATCACAAATCCTTCCCTCAAAACTGGCAGAACTACACTTGAAAAGTCTATTGAGCCCACGAACTTCAATATCTTTTAGTGTTTGGTGGAATTATTTTCTTAGCATGGGCTTAAATTTCATGATGAACAATTATCATCAGCCCCCTGCACATAGTCTCTGTGCTCTTTTCTCTCCATCACAATCACCCAGCAGAAGTCCATTCAAGCATTTAAATGTGTCTGGAGAAAAGCACCAAATTTTGCTCTCTCTCTCTCTCTCTCTCTCTCTCTCTCTCTCTCTCTTTTTTCTTCTTCTTCTTCCTCCTCCTCCTCCTCCTCCTCTTCCTCCTCCTCCTCCTCTTCTTCTTCTTCTTCTTCTTCTCCTCTAGGTAGCCATTGTATTCTTTGTTTTTTTTCTGATTTCCATTTTCTCCTCCCCACTTGTCTTTGACAGAAGACCTTGATCTCCTCTCAAGGAAGACACCAGAATTTATCAGGAAAGCATTCCCAACCACTTACCTTCACCCATTATTTCGCATGTAGCCTGAATAAACTGTCCCTCAGCTTTCCAGTCTGTTCCTCCCCACTTGTCTCCTGCAGATTCTCTTAGCTCCCACTTAGATCATCAGATGGCCTCTCATGATTGATATTTCCTGAGATTACACAGTCATCCAAGAATCGCTAATCACTTCTAACCAAAGCCAAAGTGGAGGATTGTCCTGCGCTACCGTCTCGCCAGCAAGAACGACGCGGCACACATAGGATCCT
>JADRCH010000057.1:580454-604443 GCA_019843965.1 Rhynchomys soricoides
ATATATATATATATATATATATATATATATATATATATATATATATAACCCTCTCAGAGCTGGCTGCTCCTCCTCCCCATCCACCGAGGCTTTGAAACTATGAAGAAAGCTCTTAGGAGGAAGCACACCTCTGCCACCACACTCTTTGGTTTCCCAGTCTCTACAATTTCCATAACAGGATACTAGGTCTAGGAAATTTTATTATTGCAGACAATCTAATACACACTAGATAGATGATAGGTGGATGGTAGATAGATAGATAGATTTTAATATATCAAATACTTGATAAGAAGCAACTTAAGTAAAGCAGAGTTGAGTTGGGTTTACAATTTGAGGGGATCTATCCATTTTGACCCAGAAGGCATCTGGAATGTGAGAAGTGGGGGTAGGGGCAACACATTGCTTCTATGGTCAAGAAATGTCAAGCAAGAAAAGGAAAGGGGGCTCAGCTATAAAACTTCAAGGCCTGTCTCTAATCACCTACTTTCTTCAGTGAGACTCTACTTCCTAAAGATTCCAGAAATTTCCAAAACAGCACCACCAGCTGGGACCAAGTATACATGATCCTTTGAAGAACATTTTACATCTAAACAAAAATAACACTCTAATTTCTGTTTTAAAATCTTATTATAAAACTATAACTTTAAAATGAAACTTTTGACCCATTCCTTGGCTTTTAAATCATCACCATCAATTCCTCTACTATCTCTGGTTAACTCTTTCTTATTAACTATAATTTTGTTCGAGTCCTTGTAATGGGACAGATATCATTTCTATGTGCATGTTTCTACAGACATATTTCTACATTTAAACCTGCATACATACAGTCAGAAAAGCAGGCATATTCTACACACAGAGAAATGGAGCTGTAGGTGAAAATGTGTCCTGTTCTCAAGCAGTTAATCAACTAGTTGAGTCAGATATGAAGAAAAGAAAATTTAAATGCCAGATAAGAAGACACTGAAAAAAAGTTCAAAGGATGAGGGTGCACAATGCAAATGGGGCACCCCCTAAGAAGGAGCATCCTGGACAGTTAAATGTCTCAGCTGTTTCGTTAAGGCATTTGCCATTAAGCCTGATGACCCTATGTTAGACCCCCTAGAATCCCAGAACTTCAACCCAGGTTGAGGAAGAGAACTGACTTCTGCAAGTTGCTTTTGACTTCCCCATGAACACCATGGCATATGTACCCCAGCACATAAATAATGTAAAACCAACAGTAAGTAGCATCAAATGGAACCTTGAATGAAGAGTTGGGCCTTAGAAAGATGAAAAGAGGCAAGACAGATAGATGGATGGTCAATGGGGATAGAGAGCGAGAGAGAAAGTTCTAGGGAAATGACAAATGAGCTTATAAGCCAAAGAGAGCTAACCTAATAATACATATAACATACTCGATGTGGCTGGCCACACCCTTTAGTCATGAGTGCCTCGATCCCCATACCTTCCCGCCTTTGCGGATTCTCTCCACCTCCAGCATCCAGCCTGTACCACTGATCTCTTTGTCCCCACACAGCAGACATGCTGATTTTCCACTGTACTCAGAAATGGAGAAATTGAAATGGAAAATCTGCATTGCTCCTGGGTTGATATGGTGTGATAAGCCAGGTTACATCTGGCTGGGCACGTTTCTCCTTATGTGTTTGAGCAGACAAGAATATGTATAGATAAGCAGTACACCACACACTACCATTCCAGCAGCGTGGGGAAAGCATGGCCTGCCTCCAGTCTCTGCTCCAGGCAAGCCCCTCCTTTTCTTCAGACAACTCAGAGTGGATTCCCACCGGCAGATTTCAGCAGTGCACTGTATGTCTCTCCACAACAGATAGAGAGATGAGACAAAGACAGAGAGAGAAGCAGATTCGCTGTGCCGGGGAAGTTGGGCTCACACAGAGCTGAATTCCACTTCCACTGAGTTAGAAGCCCCCCGGGCTCAGCGAGGATCGAATCAGGATGTTCTTCAGTAGCACATAGTGAACAAGACGGTTTTCCATTATCCTGTGGAGACATTTCCGTCCACGTGCTTTGTCTTCTACCAGAAACACTGGGCTTTCTGGCTGCCTTTGTGCTCCCACAAAGCAACAAGGAATTGCCTTAACATTAAATAAGGTCATTAAGTGGTCCAATCCTTTATGATTCAACTCCTGAACATGGCAATCACATAGTGTCATCAAATCCTATGACTTCAGACAGCAGACAACACATCAAGCTGAACACTTGGAATGGCTGACTCCTGGATTGACATCTACTCTGTGAGGAAGGAGGAGTGTTACTGTGAGGACAGTGTAGGTGTATCTGGCCAGCTTTCTCCTACTGGCTCCTAAAGGTGGCAGGGGCTTCTAAGCAATAAAGCTGCATGCTGGCTCCCTGCGACTTTTATTCTCCTCTCTTCTCACTGCAGCTTTGGAGCAGACCCCATCTTACAGGTTTTGACTGCTCCTCAAATTCATCTCTTTAACTCACAATACAATGAATATATATTTTAAATATCTTTATTTATTAGAATGTATAATATTTTGTAATAAAAATAAATCCAGCAGGCATGGGAGATTCTGGGGTTTTCTGTGGTTTTGTTTGTGTATTTTAATGTAGAGCATATGTCAAGTGTAAGAGTACCTCATTGTGCATTCTGCCTGCAAACCTAAATTTCAATGACTTCCAGTAAAATAGACACATTCTGTATCAGTTACTTTTCTGTTTCTGTGATAAACACCATGGCCTGAAGTGACTTAAGGAAGAAAAGATTTGGGCTTACATTTCCTGAGGGTTAAGATTTCGAAATGGTGGAGAAGCCATGGTGAGGTGACAAGAATAGGAAAGAACATTTTACCTACACAGGAAACAGAGAGAGAGAAAGAACAGGAAAAAGAGAAAAAGTCAAATTTAGCAATCCTCAAAGCCTACCCCCAGTGACATGCTTCCTCCAGTAAAGCTTTACCTCATAAAGAATCCAGAAAGTCCTCCTGTCACCAACTGAGGACCAAGTATTCAAATGCATAAGCACATTCACTTCTCATTCATATTACCACACACTCTAATTTACCAATCTTGAGATGGGTACCTACCACTTTGCTAGGCCTGGTGAGGTACACCTATTACTTGGGAAGCTGAGGCTGAGATCAGGACTTCTGGGTGAAATTATCATGACCTTATCTCAAAGCTAAAGGAATTAAGAATAAAAATAAAAGTTAAAAGCTAGAGATGTATCTCAGTAGTAGAGCACTTGCATAGAATACAGGTGACTAGGAAAACCCAGTATCCACCCTGGTCACTGCAAGAAAGAGAACAAAGTAAAATGAGTGACCTCTGCCCCAGATTTGACCTTCCCTTTCAACGCTATTGGAGTGTTTGCATGTTCAGCTCCCCTGTTATGTGGCTTCATGTAGCATATTGAATTTTTTTCAAAATGGCCATGAAACACCCATCATGTGTGTTGTAAGATAAGGTCATCTTGACACCACACCTTCACCTAGGGATTAGCTTGGCTTGTGACTTGCACTGATGGAGTGTTCCACAGAACTAGGACTATGCCACTCAGAATCAATGTTTAAGGCCCCTCACGTATTGAGGAAGGCTTCAACACACTAGGCTACATGAACACTGACTTCCAGGTCAACTGATGTCTTAGACACAGACAGAATCCACTGCCAGCTACAGGACTGTAAAATACACCTTTAGATGCTCTGAGCCCAGCTATCCTTGAGTTTTGCCAGCTAGGAGACTCAGGCTAACCCCCACCATACTCACATTCACTATAACCAGATTTAAATGTATGCAGCTTCTAAGTGGCTCACCATGAAGCAATGACTACGGAATGAAGACAGGGTCTTTATCATTCTTTTTTTTGCTGTCTTGAAGCAAGTATTCACCATGTAGACTATAAGTGGATGCATAGAAACAACACAAAAAAAATGCCATTACAAGCCTATGCTCACTTTAATTGTCCAACCAAGAACATCTCTGAGATGTCAGGCACTAGAGCCCTGGAAATCAAAGCTTTGACAGTTCTGGATTTATCAACCATAGCTGCCTTCTGATAGTAGAAGGAGCTATGATTCAGAGGGGACATATTTGCAAGCCAGATAAAAATGTTAATTTTCAATATTTAATAATTTATATATCCCTGACTTTGTAGCTTATCTTTGTGGTTTCTTTAATTGAGTCGGGATTGTGAAGGAACAGAGTGAAGATTGGGTGGGATGTGTTCCTCATCTTCCTTGGATAGCTCCCCAGAGGTTGGGGCAGAGATGGCTCAAGGACTTCCTGTGCAACAATTTTGAAACAGATGGCTAAATGTTTGGCATTTGTTGTTTAAGCAATAAAATATAGGGTGTTTTTTTTTTTTTTTTTGAAAAGTGGAAGGAAGATAGAAAGAAAATAAAAAGATTTCCAGCTAATCATATTGGTTACTGAGCAAATCCCTGTGGTGTGGAGAGGATTGGAAACAATAAAGGGAGGAAGGAAGTAGAGAGGCCCAAGGGCCATGAACAAGTTCAGTTCTGTGTTTTCTCTCCCAGGCTGATCAGCCACTGGAAGTAGGACAGAAGACAGTTGGATTTAAGGTTCTGAACTAGAACTCTATTCCTATATGATCCTCTAAAATAGGGCCTGTCCATCCTGTGGTACTGGGAAACTCTCCCTCTGGGTAGAGCAAATGTTTAATTTGCTGCATGGTGATTTCTGTAAATAAATCACACATTGGTAGAGGCAAAGGAAATGAATAAGAAACTTTGCCTGGGAGGTTAGACACATTGTGTAGGGCTTCAAATGAGCTGGGTGCACACTGCAATTCAGAAGATGTATGTAGCTGCAGAGCACAAAGGCAAGGGCTTTATTTACACATTCCTATGGTGCTGTGTACAGCATGTATGTATGAATATAAACTTAATCTTTGTATGTGTGTATTGTTCCCTTCTCTACAATGAACAGCCAGAGAAACAATATTCCCATGACTGCTAGCATCAGTACACCCTGTCCCTCTTAATCCTCTTTATTCATTCAGCAAACATCTCAGTGACAAGGGAAGTTGTTCTTGTTATTAGGAGAGCAAGGAAAACAAGAAAAATTCTTGCTCAAAGACACAGAAACTCAAGCTGGTCCTCATACACCTTCAGTCTGTGAGAAATACCCAGTGGTCTCAGGGCCATCTCAACTCATCGGCTCACAAATGTCCACTAAGTACATGTTAAGTCCAGTCACAGTGCTGTCTGTTGTAGCTACAAAAAAAAAGAGAGAAAATAAAAGACACACACACACACACACACACACACACACACACACACACACACACACAGAGAGAGAGAGAGAGAGAGAGAGAGAGAGAGAGAGAGAGAGAGAGAAAGTCATTTCCTTCCAAGATGATGTAGAAGAAAAAGACAAAACTACAAACAAGTTATAAAGAAGAGGTGGGTGGAGAGGGAGCACAAAGGAGAGGGTAACTACTTTAGACTGGTGTAAAGGAGGAGCAGAGGTATGGTTACCCAGGTAACCTCCACATAGCAACATAGAAGCTGGGTCTTGAGGAGTAAGTAAGAGTTCCTGAGGGATGCCATTGATGGAATATTTCAGATGGAGGAAGCAGGATATGAAATCACAGAAGAACACCATTTGACACTTCATCTGGGTTTAAGGAGCTTTACCTGAGTATATTGTCACTGAATCCAAACACTCCATGAACATGGCAGAGGGTAGATAACTGGATCCAAAGAGGAGAAATGTGGAAAGCACACTCTTCTTCAGACTGTCCGTAGCTGGATGATTAAGTGGTAGACAGGCAGTGCTGAGTATGGTAACATGCAGTCTCTCTCCTTTGCCTTCCCATGGCAAGGAGCTGGATCACACCCAGTGAGGCAGCCAGCAGAATCAACCAAGAATGTAATCAAACAAGTCAGGAAGACAAAGAGATCTGAAGGGCTTACTTTGAGAAAGCAAGGTATTAGTCCCATAATTAGTGCCGTCTTCAGACGTTTGCAAGTGAGCAGTTCCACTTGTTACATAAGCCTCTAATGGGGTTTAGGGAGAATAATCTTGAAGCCTATTTTGACTCCATACAAAACAGAGCTTCTCTAATAGTCAGACCTATTAAAAAATGAGCTGTGTTGCAGTTCTGTGGCAGAGATGTATCCTCACAGAGATGAGTCCTACTTGGTAGTACTGGCAGCAGCTGTGACTAAAGAGGACAGGAACATAAGGTGGGCTTCTCTGAGGTCCCTTTAAGTCAAGTTTTCTACTGTGAGACTCACAAGCACAAACACGAAAGGGTTGGTAGAACATTGATGACAGTGCTCACAGAAGAAAAGGGAGTCAGTAGTTGTTGCAGCTAACTCCACAGATAGTAAATAGACATGTTACATTTCTTTAAAATAATAAAACCGATCACAGGTTAAACAATCTCTCTTTATGGGCCTAATTTGGTCTTAGGGCTAGAAATCAGGGTTCTGGTAATATTATTCCTGATCTAGAAGTGCTTCTTCTTTCAAAGGCCTGCTTTCCCCCTCCAGCCCATGAGATGTTTGAATGGTCTCTGTACCTTGCCTTTGCTGATTGACACGCCACCCATAAAAAACTCAAGGGCACAAGAAGACACAATAAAAGCTACAAGGGCAGGAATCACAACCCCTTTGGATCTTTATTGTTTGGAGAAGTTGTGCTGACTTACAAAGTTCCTGCTGGGATGACTGGACATGAGTCCTCTAGAGTTAAGGACCCTGCCCTAATCATCTTGCCAGCTTATTCTGCTCTCTTTTTATATTAAAAATGAGTGAGATATACAAAGCAGAATCTTTCTACACACCTGCCACCAGAACTAAAATCATCTCATGAGCACCATCTGTCTTTGTTTACAACCAATATTAAGAATGTGACTTCTAAGCCTCTGTGTCCCTCTTTAGTCCCCAAACACATGTCCTCCTTTTCCTAAGCAGCCATTTCCATGAAAGTAGTCTGTACCCTGTATTTTTGCTTGGAGTGCATACATACATACTATGACATTTCCTAGGTCCTAAAAGCTTACAGTAACAGTGCCACATTCAGTGTATGGTCTACAATAAGGTTATATCCAACACTGCAACGTGGTATTGCCATTTATAAAATCGGTGCTTGAGAACTGTTCAATCGATTCACAATGAAAAGATTGCAAAAACCATCTGATAATGTTGTGAGTCTGTTTAAGATTTGGTGCTGTGCAACATTTTTGGCTATCCTGGGAAGCATGCAGCCTATGGGAAAGGTTGGTTATCTCGATTCTGTTCAAAAGTCCAGCCTTGGAGAAACATCCAAGTTGCAAAATAATAAGTTCATTAATTTTTATTAAAGAGTATCACAACTTATCAATATTTGATAATTTACTTTCACATTCCCTTAACTCTCCTCAAATCTTTCCTTCTATATTCTTAAATTCATGGATGCCCTTATACATTTCACTATTTTCTTAGAAATGATGTTGGCGGTCCACCAGTCTGCACTGTATGGATTTTATCAGCTCTTGTCAATTCATTTTTAAAAGTCTGGATACCAATTTATACTCCCATTGCAAGGCTTTTAATTCCCATTTTGTGTCAACTGTTAGTCAAACTTCGGTATTTCTAGGAGTTATTTAACTTTTGGTAATCCAGTGGGTGAGAAGGCAGAGGTTTGAACTGGAACCCTGGTGAGGCTGGATGTATTTCCATCTGCATTGACAATTCCAGCTTGCTCTACTTCAATATGTTCAAATCTGCTGTCTTTGATAAGAATATATGTGCATGTAAACACACAGAGAGACAGACACAGAGATACATACATATCATTCTGGATCTGGCTTACAGGAATTTGAGATATACACATACACATTGAGTGGACTTGGGCTCTATATGTCCTCTTTGTGGGTTCAGTCTCTTCAAGAAAAACATGGAGATTAAAATGGTATCTTGTAACTTTATTATAGTGATTCAGATAGTACATAGATACTGACCAATCAAATCAATTAGATCATATAGTGGTAAACAATAAGCAATTAATATAGCCATCAGTTCTTGGCACGGGGAGAAAGTATATATAGTTTGGATTGATTTCTACAAAGCATTTTGAAAAATTGCTTTTCTTTATTACTTTGTCAGGCAAGTGTTGTAAAATTTAATGTAATTTTACACTTGTTTTGTTTTTATGTTTTTATTCTATGTAATTAAGTGGTTTTTGTCATTGAAATCATAAAATTGTCATCCTACTTTGTATTTATAAACTATTTTGACTGAATTTAAGCCTTTAATTTACCTGGAATTTATTTTCATCCAGAGGAATCTCTGATTATCATTGTTTCCATACAGATGCCTAATTATTTCAAAGGTTCTGATATGTAAGGCCACCTCGCTCATAAATCCAGGTCCCAAAGACTCTAGCTTCTAATTCTAATCTCTCAAGACTGTCTAATTAACATATTTTAACTCTGTAAAATACCACATTTCTTATTGTGACCACCTTGAAATAATATGTTCATCCATTTAAAATTATATCCAGAAAAGTAACTTCTCCCAATCCTATCATACCTGGTCTTGAATATTATTTATTCATAGTCAAGAATTTTGAAATTTTTATCATATTACCTGAAAAATATTTGTTAAGATTTTTATTGAAATTACATTGAATTTATTGGTCAAATTTGATGTAAATTTATAGAATGTTCCTAATGTTTAATTTTCTTAATCATAAATTAGTTATTACATGAACAGTTTTATAATTTTGTTGCATAAAAGCACCAAGTAATATTTTTGGTCATTTCTCCAAGGCATCACTGAAGTTTGAATGCAATACTGAATGGGTATCTTAAAGTTTTACTTAAAATCATTATTATTTGCTTAGCTTACTTATCTCATGTGCATCTTTGTGTGCCTGAGTGTATCTCTGTGCACCACATGCATGCAGTGCCTTCAGAGACCAGAACGTGCTGGATCCTCTGGAACTGGAATCACAGGTGGTTGTGAACTGCCATGTGGGTGCTGGGAATTAAATCCAGGTTGTCTGGAAGAGCAGCCAGTACTCTTAACACTACGTGATCTCTCAATCCCCATGAATGGGTACTTATTCAACATAATTCTTTCTATTATCCAATTGTTGTTAAATCAAAATCTAATCAGTTTTTGTGTATTTATTTCCTTTGAAAGAAACTTCTTAAACTTTAAGTTCTAACTAGTTTGTAGAATTTTTTTATTCTACATGAAACACTGATACCCTCTTTAATTCACAATCGTGTATATTTCAATAATTTTAATGCCTATTTTTTAATCACATTTTTGATTGATCAGAGCATCCTGTAATTGCTATAGAGAAGGAGCTTTGATCCAGAGTGTCATGTTCTGACTTTAATGTGTATCTGTGAAATTTGGCCACAAAGTATGTGATTGTTTGGGGCCGGGGGTAACATTCTTCATAAAGTTAAAGATATTTCTATTAATAATGTAGTGTTTCTCCCTTAGTTTATGGATAAATTTTGTTATTGTTTTGTTTGTTTTGTTTTGTGAAGTAAGGTCTTATAATATCACTGAACACACAGAAATCCTCCCGTTTCAGGCTCCAAAGTTCTAGGAATAGAGGTGTGAACCATCATTCCCAGTTTTGTATGGATTTTCATATATTTTTAATTGAAAAGAGATTCTTTTATTATGTAATATATCATGATTATAGTTATATGGACATCTTAACAAAATATTTTTCTATATCCATTGACCTTCATTTTTACCTTTTTCTATTAATGTATAGGTTTTGAGTACTGATTTATCTTTGTATCCTGGAGACAATCTTTCATCATAACTAACACCAGTTGAAACACTGGGCTTTCTAATGGTGTGATTTACTCATCTGGACCACAGTAGAACTTGAGAGATAATTTCATTTCTGGTACACTGTCTAATTTTGATGTACTGTGATTGGCAGTTGCTATCTTTTGTTACTCATCTGAATAAATTTTATCAGACACGGATTTTGGATTTCTGATATTTTGTAAAAGTTCTCCAGAATCCTGTGTTGACCTGATCCTTTCTATAGGGAGAAATGTTTTAATCACTGATTCAGTATATTACAGATTATATGTTTGGGAAGACCCAGTTACACTCATTTTATTGTGCTGTAGTAAAGTAATATATTTTCATATCAGGAAGAATTTTAGACCTCTTGTAAGCTAATATGTGATCAACTTTAAAATGGTACAAGAAGTCATAGGTGTTCCCTGCATTATGGCTATGGAGATATAGCTAATGTGACATAATTGTGTGTCATGCTATATTAGCTGAGACACAACTACACTATTGAAGTCTTATCTAGGCCACTTACATCATTTCTTGATCTATTAATGTCTAAACTGTGTTAAAAAATCTTTGACTCATATAGTTTTAACATTTGGTGTTAACCACTAAACTTAAAACTTTGAAAATATAAGCATATATATTATTCCCACCATAGCTATGGTTTCAGTTGGTAGTTGCATCTCCAGTATACTGCGACTTCAGCTCTGGGAAGCAGGCTCTGAGCCAGTGATGAGCATGTAGATATAAGATTTAAATGACCTCATATTGTACATGGATTGCCTCTGGACTGAAACATTCTTTCCTGGAGAGAATAAGGAGGCCTAAAACCTCAGGAAGCTCTGGAAACATGCAAGATTCATGCTACCCTTCTGGAGATCATCAAAACAGTAAGCAAGAGTTGAGGGAGAGGCAACTCTTGGGGAGACTCAAATGATGGTGGTTTTGTGAGTAGGTGTTCATGCTGGAATGAGCTTTCAATGATACAGTTGCTTTGTGCCACCCAAGCTTCCATAAGCAGTCCATCAACTCATGCTCCTGCGTGTTAACACCAATAAACTCATTGGTTCAACAGGCTAGACATGGACAGAATCATTTCTTTGCTTTACTGTCAGCGTGATTATATGTCTGTTCACATCTCAATGGAAAAAACCAGACATCCTTCAAAGATTACAAGGGCTGCTGTTGTCCTTCATTATTGCTCCCAGTTAAAGTGTGAAGACTTTATAATCCACTGGCAATCAGATCAGTCATTCCATGAAAGCTGACTGAGATGACCAGGAGAAAGTGTGGTTTAGGGCCATGCAGGATTGGGAAGTCAATGCAATCCCTGTAGAAGTTTCTGGATGGGAGTACTCTTCCACTGAGTCCCCAGAAGTTGGTACCCAACTCCTTCATTAATGAAGGAGGATCTGGTAACTTTGTAAATTTACCTGGGTTCACCAGCTCTTCTAGCAATCCAGCAGAAAAACAAAGAGGATGAATGGTTTTTGTAAGAATCACTATTACCACTTTTTTGTTATCTCAGTTGCAGAATGGATTCTATTATCTACTTCTATACATCTGCCCATCTTCAAGTCTTACTTGTGATATGAGTCAGAAATTCATTTTTACTACCATATTTTGGTCCACAAGTACTAAAAGGCATTCAGTGTATGACCTGGGTATTGAAAATACTTATCTTCTCTGACTGTATAACAGTACCCCAAGATGTTGATCAGAAGTCATAGATAGACCCCACTAAAATGTGGACCATTTTAAATCTGGTATCTCTTCCTGTTGTGTAGTGTGTGGGCCAAGAATGTAATACTCTGTCCTAACTGTATGGGGCACATGATTCTTAACAGAGTCTTCAACCAGCATCTGCTTCCTGTTCATCTGGTTCTGTGAACACACAACACCATCAATATAGTGAACAAATGAGGTACTCTGCCCAGACTTCCAGATGGTGTCTGCCTCTTCATACTATATTTTAACAAAGGGCAGAGGAATTAATACAGCCCTGGAGCAAACTTGTAATGTATCTCGTTGTCTATTTTAAATAAATGGAAACTTATGTATTTCCTCTCTTTCTAAAGATAGAAAAACATATTTTCTAGATCAAAGCTTATGTACCATTTATCTGGTGCCATGTGCTGTGGTTTGAATGTAAAAAGCCCCCCACAGGCTAGTGTGCTTAAGCACTTGTTCCCAACTGGTAGTGATGTTCTGGGGATTAGTGGATCCTATAGGATATGAAGTCTTGCTGAAAGAAGTAGATCAGTAAGAGTAGACTTGAAGTTGTTTTTTTTTTTTTTTTGGTTTTTCGAGACAGGGTTTCTCTGTGTAGTCCTGGCTGTCCTGGAACTCAACTCTGTAGACCAGGCTAGCCTCGAACTCAGAAATCCACCAGCCTCTGCCTCCCGAGTGCTGGGATTAAAGGCGTGCGCCACCACTGCCCGGCTAGACTTGAAGTTTTAAATAAATGTCCCACTTCCTGCCTGCTCTGTGTTTCCTGACTATAGACACAATGGAACCAATTGCTTCATGCTTCCATGCTCATGCCTGCCCTACCACAATGGACTATGCCCCTTCTCAAACTGAACTAAAACATTCTTCTTTCCTTTAGTTGCTTTTTGATGGGATTTGTTCACAACAATAAGAAAAGTCACAATATACCATGTTAATTTTCACTAGCAAAGTCATTATGTCTGCCTTGGTCTACACTCTGTGTTTGCAGCTGTCCACTCTATTGTGAGCCTGGGTGGGTTTTGTAGGATTCATTCTGGTGAGTCAATGAGGAGTGATGAGATCATTATTCCTATATCCTTTAACAGACTTTAATATAGCACTCACTCCAACTACACAGAATTGACAATGATTTGCTTTTATATTTATTGGTTGGATAATGGTAGAGAAGGTAGCTTTATAGGTTTCCACTTGCCCCACTAAAGAGCTGTGATACTGTAAGTTGAAGACCTAGGATGAAGTCTGTGATAACTGCTAGACATCTCTATTATGGTTAAAAATTATGAACTGGGTGGGCTCATAGATAGGTTGGAATACCTATGACCTGTCCTTCGGAGTCCCAGGTCTCCAGAATGGCAGAAGGACAGTAATGACATGACCCATGCCAGTTTGTACTACATAATATAACAGTCCCTGGAATGTTTTCATATTAATTTTGTGTATGTGGGGTTAGGTGCAAATGTACAAATGCATTTATACAGAAGCCAGAAGTCAACCGTAAGTGTCTTTCCTCAGAACACTCCCTGTTATTAAAGACAGTCTCTCACAGACCAAGTAGACAATGGCACTGGCCAGTGAACTCTAATGTCTGCCATTCTCCATGCCCCTTAATCACCAGTTCTGTAGGAGCTTGAAAGATAACTATATTGAGAGCAGTGTAGACAATGGAGGGCTGGCTTGTGAAGTTTCAGAGGGAAGCAAAGACCCTACCAGGCCTTTTGCGTGTGGTGTTTGGTCAGCTGAAGCTAAAGAACCAGCTGTGGTTAAAAAGAGACAAGAACCATTGAAGTAAAACCTTTGTCTTACTGGGACAATTGATGCTGTTTAGGTAAAGCTAAAAAAAAATTAGTGGTGATTAAGAAGAAACTGGCATCATTAAAGTGAAATCTTCTGGGAAGTGTTTCCAGAGTAAGCACACAGAAGCTATATTCCAAAAGCAGCCAAGGTTATACTGCATACTGGCAGCCAAACTTAGTAAAGAGTCACCCAGGTGGTACTGGTTTTGAAAGCATGAAGAGGTCATGAAATGCAGATGAAGTGTGGCACAGTGAGAGGCCAGGAGAAGCAATTGGGGAAGCTGCAGCCTCAGTTGAAGGCCCAAATCTGAAGGGGTCATGCACAGTTGAAGCTTGGCACCATAAAGAGAGCCTATGAGAAGCTATTGGTAAAAGTACACCCCAATTGCAATAGAAGACTCCAGCATTTTGAAGATGCCAATACTATAGGATGATAACCAAAAACAGGAGCAATAGAAAGTGAAGCCTGCTCCAGCTTAGAAGATAATCTGCGTGTGCTGCAGAAGGCAGAGCTGGAGAAGAGACACAGTCCTCTGAAGGAGTCCAGAAGATCATGAGTGAATCCCAGGCATTGGACATTGCTTTGATCTGATTGTGACTATGCTCTGGCATTTCCCTCTTCAAGAAAGGAAGTTTTTAACTTATTTTTTATTTTACAGGAGTCCACAGTTGAAACAATGGGTTTTAAAAGAGATTTTAGTTTGTTAAAGAGAATTTGTATTTTTAAAGAGATTGAATTGGTAAAGACCATGGGAATTTTTAAGTTTGTAAAATGTTTTATATTTATATTTTATATTATGTCCGATCTTGGGAATAAACAGAAAGTGAAAGGTTGTGACTTAAGATAGATGTATTTGTTCATCAATTTGACAAGGGGTCAGTTGTGCTGGATCTGAAAGAACAGAACTTCAAATGAGAAAATGTCTCTATAAGACTCAGCTGTAGGACTTTTTTTAAATTAGTGATTGATAGGGAAGGACCCAGCCCATGGTGGGTAGTGCCAATCCTGGGATGTTAGTCCTGGATTCTATTAAGAAAGCAAGCTAAGCAAACCATGGGGAACAAGCCAATAAGCAGCACTCCTTCATGACCTCTGCATCAGTGCTTGCCTCCAGGTTCCTTCTGCCCTGTTTGAGTTCCTGTCCTGACCTCCTTCAGTGATGGACAGCAATGTGGAAGTGTAAGTCAAATTAACCCTTTCCTCCCCAACTCGCTTTTTGGTCATGGTGTTTCCTCTTGCTAACTGAGAAGTTAATTTCCATTCTAATTTCCTTTCTCGTTGAGAAGCATTTCTGTTTATAATCTTAATGCACACAGTTCACTAAGTTAAGACGAACCAGCTTCTTTCCAGTATTATAGAACAAAAAGGAGTTTACAGTGATTTATGTTTGCACCTCCCTCAGCTGATGCCTAGTGCTCTTGATCACAGGTTGTTCTGCTTTGACACACATCCCTGCTTCAGCTGAGTGTGTGACTAACATGTCCCATGTGTTTACCAATCTACTGTGGTGGTAAAGACTTGTCACTCCCATCTCACTTCCAAATTCAGCCACATTATGCTCTTTTCTATCTAAATAAACACTGAGCACCAATAGAGATATTTGCCATTTCTGCTTGGTTCACCACAGTGACTAGAAGGGTCCTCTTTTAAACTTCTCTCCTGCATCCTTGAAACCAAGTAGCACTTGGAAAATTTGCATCATTCATTCACGTAAGCCCTTCATTCATGCATCAGCCATCACTTGGACATCTACCTAAGGATGATATTAACATTGGAGTTAGGAAACTCACTTCTGTGTATCTAGAAAGTATTTCTGTTTTATAAATGGTAGGAAGGGGTATGCCTGGGGCTTTTGTAGTCATCCATTTCAGTTAAGCATCCCTGGGAATAAATGCTCCCCTGAAATAGGACAGGCTGGTGAAGGCTCTGCAACCACTCTGTCAGGAATGATAGCAGAGTTTTGATTCTACCAGCGGGCCTTGGGGAAAGAAAGCCTGTGCAATGAAATTTAACAAGAAACTGAAAACTTACTGCAACCCATGTGCTTTGCCTGCCCTACCCTCACTCCTGCTGAAACACACCAGGCCTTTCAACATAGCTCACTCTTTTGGGATGATCCCCCAGAGCCCAGGGCTCCACTCAGCCCTGTAACCCTCAGGAATCTGTGATTGATCTCTAGTAAAATGGGCTGAGATGTTTATTCTTATTTTGTTACTCAGGTCTCTTTCCAGGCACTCTTACCCACTGAGTGACTATATTGGAAACCACTGTCTTCAGATATAATCTAAGGTTCTCTTGGAAATGAGCTAGGCAGTAGAAGAACAGAGGCAGCCTCCCAGGACCTCCTTTCTATACATTTGACCCCAGAAGCACATGACCTTTCCTCAGCTCTGAAGTTGGCCCTTGGGCTCCTTGAAGCTTCCTGTCAAGTCTCAGTGCACTGGCTTCTCCTTCTCAAGTTCTGATTCAGCTAGGTAGGTCTTAGGCATGGCCTCCTGGGGGATTGTTTCACCTGTCCCAGAGTAAGGAGCAGTGCTCTGAAAAGAATGCTGATTACTATCTCAGGCAAATACCTAGATACTTCCCCATTCTCAGGTTTTACAACTTTAGATATTTCCCCATTTCTCAGGTTTTACAACTTTAAGATATTTCCCCATCCTTAGGTTTTACAACTTTAGATACTGCTCCATTCTTAGGTTTTACATTAACTCTAAGTCAACTGCTTCTGGAGAATCGAAACCTATACTATAGACCCTCCACCTGCTGACGTCTGTGCTGCCATGGCTACGAGGAATTTCGGTCGCGGTTTTCTGCTTAAAAACTCATGCTGTTGTCCGCAATAAACGGAGCTTGATCAGAATCCTGTCTTGCTCTCCTTCTTCGCATCTCTTGTCCCCTGTACTCTTTCTCCAGGTTTGAGGCCCCTGCTGACTGCCCTGCAGGTCGGGGCAGATAACTCCATCTCCTTAGCAAAGCTCAGTAATTGGAGCTTCTTGGGTCCCTGATTCCACACACATCTCCCCTTACTCTGCAAAGATTTTCTCTTTTCTTTTACTAAACTGGTCTGTAACTAAACCCTCACTTGACCATACCCAGGACAGAACCAAACTAGCCTTTGACAGAGAAAGAGAAGTTTCTTTTGAGTAGTCTTGACCCAGGTGGCCTATGTTTATCAAGTAAATAATACTAATGGCAATTTGTTTGAAGAATTATACATTTAAAACTGAAATGAAAGGTCATTGTATCACTCCTTCTGTATTTTAATATGATAGTGTGATTAATACTAATCACAAAACAACTAAACATTAATGGTCTGGGTGCCAGGTACTGGCTAAATGCTTACATTGTGTTATCTAAGTTCACCCTCACAAAAGACTTGGGAAATAATTGTTATTAAGTTCACCTGAAAAAAATGAATATCTTTTTAACAATTGGAGAGGAGAATCTTGAAGAAGTAAATTATCCACCAAAATTCTCTGTGAATAAAGAATTTTGAGTTTGAGACCCATGGTCTTTCTTTGTAACTACCTTCAGAAAGGACAACTGATATATTTTTCAGGCCAAGCCTATTCTAGTACCAGACTCAACACAGTATGTGACACACTGTCATTCCTGGCAGTGAGCAAACACCAAAGATGACTGTGAGCTTTAAGGTTTTCAAAGTGTCTGACAGCAGAGGCTGAATGCGCAAAGGCAAGGGTTGTTCTCCACTGAAGATCCTGTGGGGTCTACAGAATGCTTCTGTCATAGAGCAAAAGATTAACTGCAAGAAAGGGGACAGAGCATGAGGATCTGGTATGGGTGATCACTATGATTGGGTAGATTGTTTCTGGATATATAATATGTTCAGAGAGAACATCTTGACATGTGTCCTACAGAGGACAAAGCTTCGACTTAGAGATAATGCAATTAAGTCTTGGTATACCCACACTGTTCAGATAACTCTGGTTTCTTTGGAAGAGAAGTTCCGTGTTGTGCTAAGTTGCTAGAGCCAGGTAGATTGTAGGGGCCTCTTATCTTTTATGATAGATTGATTGACCTAAGATAGGCTTTGAAACAAAAATGAAAATAAGACTTGTTACTCAAAAAACTATGTAATGACAGTTGCTAAGAATTTTCAGCCAAGAGGATAGAGGCTACAACTCTAGGATATATAATATAGTTGTCACAGTGATGTGTTCATAGTGAGAAGTAAGCAAATGAGCATAGGAGTGCAGAGGAGAGACACAGCACTCAGGGAGAGCTATAAAATGGGCTCAATATTTAACTGTCATTATCTAGCAAGGCTTAATTTCTTAGGGGTTCATTTTTCCTGTCATCAAAATGAGAGCTTTGGATTATATCCAAGTTCTCAGTTTTAAAATAAAGTGACATACAAAGCAATCATTTATGATACCACTGATTTAATAGTGCTTGATTTACAAAGTTTAGCACAGAAATGTAGGCTAACTTCTTTGGAAACACACACTGTCCCGCGCTACGGTCTCGCCAGCAAGAACGACGCGGCACACATAGGATCCTTCTGCAGTAAAGCTTTAATGCATCTTGAGAGGGAGAGCATAAGCTTGCCACGAGTGGAGACCCTGAACAATAGAACACCCGTCCCTTATATGGGTCACAGCACTTGCCTGGGACGCGGAGCTTCTCCATTGGCTCCCGCACATCAGGCCAGATACCGCCACGAGAGAGGCTGAGACTCTGAGGTGGAAAATTACCAGGTGCATGCGCACTAGCCTGTTTACAACTTGTCCTCGGCCAGATATAGGCGCCATCTTGTAATGGCGGATGTGGGTGCGACTCAGGCGGCTCCCTACAACACACTTTCTTTTTTATTAAAAATTTTAATTGGAAATAATGAACAGCAAGATAAAATTCAAAAATGGTGTGAATATAATCTTAAATAAAAATGAAATCAATGCATATGTAGGGAAATGACACAATTGGTGTTATTATGTTCATTAAAAAATGCCATGTTTTCTCAAACGTGATGGAGATGATAGATAGATAGATAGATAGATAATAGACATATACTATGAATTTTAATAATACAGCCCCCCATTCCTCCAAGATTTGTCTTCATAGTCCCTACCCACTTAACTTTATTCTCTCTCTCTCTCTCTCTCTCTCTCTCTCTTACTCTCTCTTGCTCTCTCAAACACATAGAGTCCATAATGTTCATACTTTCCAGGACTAAGTTACAAAACCAGAAAAAAGGGATTCATGAAAGGAGAGGAAGAAATCCTAAGAAAAGTGTAAAGTAGGGTAATAGGTTATGTACAAGGCAAGACTGTCTAGGAGACGAATAGGAATCAGCTGAGGTGGTAGGGAGGCAATGGAAAAAGAGATGGATTGGGGGAATGGATAAGAGCAAACTATAGTGACACATATGTGTGAAAATTTCATGATTAGATGAGATCAGGCATTTTCCGACTACCACAGGAAAAAATGATTGTGAATCATATCCAGCTATGGGTTTTGTGCACTATGAGCTATAATAATGACTGTACTGACAAGATATGACCACAGATGCAACAATGGCACAAATATGGTAGAGGAAACCAACCACTTACAATTGAATTTATGGGCTACTCTGTGAGGTGGAACTCATACCTTGCACTGTAGCTAAACAGATCATGGGCCCTAGAGGAGAACCCACTAATATTCTTCTGCCAAATAAACAAAGCATTAAAACAACTCCTAATGACATGTTGCTTTGCCCATAGATCAGTGTATTTTTCAGCTCTCATCAGAGAAGATACTTATTGCAGTAGGCAGTTAACATAGGGACCTATAATTGATAACCCTGCAGAGAATAAGAGATGTGCTCATCTCTAAACAGGATATATATAACATGCCTCTCTGGTTACGATGCTCCCAGACTGGCTCAGCACCCTAGAGTATTTGACAAACACAAATGGACTTTACGGATATAAAGAGAGGGAGGCATATAACGTTGAGTGGGTAAAGGAGTGTGCATGAATCTGGGAGGAGATAGGGAGAGGTAAAGAACATGATAAAAATACATTGTATAAATATTTCAGAAAACAAAAATATTATTTATAGAAAGAAAACAACGTGAAACCCATTACTTTGTATGCTATTCTAAAAAAAAAAAAAAAAAAAAGTTTATTAAAAGAAATTAAAATGTCCATACTAAAAAAAGGCACTAGGAAGGGGCATTCAAGGTTCCAACAGATGAAGAAAGGACAGGATTCCAGGAAGAGGGCACTAATAGAATGAGCAGAGGTATGTGGAGGCTCTCTAGGATCTCCATGTCTGGAATGTCTGGAATTTGCTCTAGTTAAAGTCCCCCAGTGCCCAGGAAGCAGGACTTTTGGAAGCTAGTTGGTGCCAAATTATGTTTATTGAGTCTAGTGATTTCTTTCGTAATCTTTCTGATTTGACAATGTGTATTAAATTGAGATACAAAACAGTTGGATGAAAAATAAATAGGGGAAAAAATAGCAACATGCTGCTGCTTAAGAGAAGGAAAAAATGTCAACAGTTCACTTGGAAAAGCATCCAAAAAGTAAAGTTAAGTGATACAGGGAAAGTATGATACAAGTCATTGACTTTGTGCTGAGTCATCCTTATGGCCCTTGCTGAGTCATAAGGTCACTGATCCTGAGTCATCACTAATTGTTTGATAAGCCATCAAGTGATGGTTTTCTGAGTCATTTAGCAGTTTGCAAAGCTACCTTTCAGAGTTTGCTAATTCATCTTTTCTATTTTGCTAAGTCATCATTGTACTTTCTAAGTAGTCATTTTGCCTTTCTATGCAATTGCAATGAATTGTTCTGAGTCCTTGATAGGTATCGGGGTGTGGCATTGCTGGTCATTTTGCTGAATCAGTTTTTCTCTGGCCTGCGCTATTTCCCTTCAAATTCTGCTCCCGTGGCCTGAGGTGCTTTGGAATTATCTTTATCATTTTCTTGAGGAAAAAAAATGCCATACAGCCATTTTGGGTGAAACATCTCAGTTCATCCTTGGTTTATATGCGGGCATGCTGTAACAAGCTATCTGGTTTCTGCTTCCTCCAGCCTATAATTCTATCCCTTGTAGTAAAGACTCTAAGAGAACAGGATCACTTAAAATCTACATTTAAACATGATGAAGCCCAAGTCTCAGCAACATATGACAATTCACAGGACTATAAACTTGGCTTGACTCCTCTATTCATGGTGTTTCTTCTGTCACCTTGGGTTAGCTCAGATTCTGAAGCCTATGGATCTCTGGCCATATACACTTGACCTCATTCACATTCTTGTATTTTTAACTTCCTTCAGTATTTTTGAACGCATGCTCTAAAAGGATGTGTAATAGGTTGAGAGTTTCTGGCTCTCAGAATTTCTAGTGATAGTTTCCCAGCTCATTCAAGCAGCACAATTGCTGCTTCTGAGCAAAGCTATGAGGTGGATTAGTCTCCTGGTCCTAGAAAATGACCACAAGAAATGGCTTTTTGCTTCAATTTCCTTATCTGTATAATGGGGATTAAAAATCGGATCTTCTTAAGTATTGCTGACAACATTGAATGAGTTCATACACAGTAAAGTATTTACATTTTCTGGCATATGACATTAATAAGAGGCTTACAGATCTCACATCTTTGTTTTATGCAGTTATACCTATGCATTACATACCATAGGGTAACCACTAAAAACATTTTTAGTGACATAAATAATGAACTAACCAAGGAAGTAAAATGGAATTATAAAATTGCTCAATGTGAAGACAGAAAAGAGGTTTTAAAAATAGAGAACTAAGGAAGCAACAACAAACCCAAGTGCAGGGCTCATACTTATTTCTCCTTCTCCCTCTGTGTAGCCAGGCTGGTTTCATTGTGAGCTGGGCTGGAGGAGGCGAGGGAGCTTAACCTGGTGCAGATGGGTGAAGGCAGGATTGGTCAGTGGTGAGTGCCCAAGCAAAGAACACACATCCAGGAATAGCTCTGGAGACCGGGTTCAATTTAATGGCGTAGAGAAAGGGTTATTTACACCCCTGGACAAGTGGTCATGGGGCAAGATTTGTGTGACTGTGTATAATTGGCCAGGACAGGGGTGATGGAAGATGCTTCATCTGCATATTCAGGGGCTGAAGGGTATCTGTATGGGGTGGTGGTGGGTGATAAATTCTAACTAAGGCTGATAGTGGGGCAGCCAACTTTATGATGTCAGGTTGAGAGGGAGCAGGAAGCCAATCAGCTGTCCTCATCTGAGATATCAGGTTGAAGCTCTCCTCTAACCTTCCTCAGTAATCCTAGGCCATTAGGGTCCCACACCAAAGCTCAGAACTTGAGAGGCAGAAGCATGTGGACCTCTGTGAGTTTGAGGTCAGCCTGGTCTACATAGCAAGTTCCAGGACAGCTACATAATAGATAGACCCTGTGCCAAATTTTTTTCATCAACCACATCAATAACCACATTAAATAGGAATGCTTAAATGCATCAATTAAACAGTAAGACCAGCAGTTTGACTCAAAAAAGCAATCCTCAACTATATACTCCCATCAACAAATCAATTTTAGATAAATTTTAAAAATGAATCTAGATTAAAAGTTAGCAAAGGGATTTAAAAAAAAATGTGATCCTGACATCAAGCAAAATAGACTTCAAAAAAGAAAAACTGGGGATATGTATTGATAAAAAAATATGTAATCCTAAATGCACATGGTCTTAACATGAGATAAACCCACATGGAGCCAAGAGCAGACTCTCTACCACAGGTGGCTGGAGACACTCCTGCCCATCTCTGCCACTGACAGTGCATTTAGAGAGAAATCAGTAAAAACAACAAGTGCTGAAGCTGTCAATCAATTAGGCCTCCTTAATGCTGTTAGAACATGTATTGCCAAAGAGTAAAATTATGCTTTCACTTTTTCACATGTAATATTTGCTAAGCAAGATCATATTTGAGCAACAAATCAATCTCAACAAACTGAAAGAGAAGAAAAGTTGCAACAAGTGCATCCTCAGACCACAGAAGAATTAAACTAAAATGAACAATAGGAAGAGGCAGACCCACAACTGCAGCCAGATACACTCCCACCTATCTGTCACAAGAGTCTGCAGACTCTTGTAAATGAACTACATGGTCACAAATAACCTGTGGTCAAAGAGGGAATCTCTAAAAAGGAAAACGTCTAAAATTATTTAGACGTGAATGAAAGTGAGCATATAATGCCTCCAAGTATGGGGATCTTTCCAGAGTATCAATTACACAGGCATGTGTGTTAGTGGCCCAAAGTGGCTTCCATAAGGAGGAGGAGGAGGAGGAGGGCTGACAAGATGGCTTCACAGGGAAAGAGACCAGCTGCCAAGCTTGCAAACCTAAGTTTGATCTTGGGACCTAAATGGAAGGCAGAAAAACTTGACTCTCATAAATTGTCCTCTCACCTCCACACAGGCTCTGGCATGTCCGTGCTCAAATCCAGGCACCAAGTAATTAGATACCATAAAAATAATTTAAAAGAAAAGAAGACAGGCAGGGGTGATACACACCTTTAATCCCAGTACTTGGGAGGCAGAGCCAGGTGGATTTCTGAGTTCAAGGCCAGCCTGGTCTATAGAGTGAGTTCCAGGACAGCCAGGGCTACACAGAGAAACCCTGTCTCGAAAAAAAAAAAAAAAAAAAACATTAAGTAAACATAAACTAAAATACAAATAAACTTTTTTTTAAAAAAAAAAAAAAGGAAAACTCCAACACAAGGAAGAAAGTTCAAATCACCGGCATAAGCTCTTACTTTGAAAAACAGGGAGGAAGGAGAGCCAACCACACCTAAGGCAATAAAAATAAGACTGAAAATCATTAAAAATAAATAATGAAAACAACTAACCATTAATAAATATAGAAATATCCAATAATTCAACAAAATCTAACCTCTGTTTATTGGTAAAACAAAACAAGATAAAAACTTTTGAAAAGAATAAAAGAAAAATTTTCTACCCTGCAAGTGTTCATGGAACCTCAAATATCACAGTGAAGAGCGAAAAATGCAACTCCCTCCCCAACCCACTACTACCAGGACAAGCTTAGTCTGTCTCCCAACTGTTTTCTGGAAGCCCTAAACAGTGCAATAAAGCAAGAAAAACCACAAAAAGTTGTACATCAGAAAGAGAAAGGAAGCCATGTGTTCAGAGCAGTGAGATGCATCAGCAGATGTCTGTTGACCTGAGTTTGGTCCCTGGGTACTTAGGAGAGAATCAACTAATACAAGTTGGTCTCTGACTTCCACACATAGCATAAGTGCTCATGCTTACGCGCATGCATGCACAAATAAACATAAATGTAATATAACTTTAAATGTCATTTTAAAAATTGAAGTCATTCTTTTATACTGCAAAGAACTAAAACCAGATGCTTTCACTAAAGATGGGGTGGTGAACTTAAATGCTTTGCTGATCACTTGGATATCCTTGGAAATAAAAAAATTAAACCATGTGCATTTACAAGTATGATGTTGACTAAGCAGAAAATTCCCCCAAAGAAGTCCATATAAACATTCTCAAACTAGTAAAGGGGCTTGACAAATTACAGGCTGAAGTTAGCAATTGGAATTCAAAGATAAGTAAGAATGGTATTCTTTTACAATGCCAAAGCGTATCTAAATATCTACCTCTATCTCTATCTCTATCTCTATCTCTAGCAATATATATATATATATATATATATATATATATATATATATATATATA